>AYEL01090541.1:0-182758 GCA_000484575.1 Olivierus martensii
CTTGTATTAAATGGCTGGCTTTTAATTTTATCCAGCAAAGCAATTTTACTTGAAAGTGTAAAATCCTTTCTTGACATCTTGGCAAAGATTTAAAAATTTTAAATAAAATCAACACTGTAAATGAATATCACTAGGTATGGTAATGGTAGACTCTTAAGTAAATGCACACTTGCCAGACTCACAATGATAGATAACTGATTCTCATCACACTATGCTAGTGTTGTTGAATACAGTATTGTTATGTATTATTTATCAACGACAATATTTACTTAAAATTTTACTAAAGAATGGATGTTTATATTAGTGCAGCGACAGTGTATTGACGATGTCTATATAATAGGACGTGAAGAAACAACCCACTCCATTGTATTAGTCTGTATTGTCTTGTAGAAAGGTTTAACCTGAAAAATTAATGGTACAATAAAATGTTATAATTTTTATATAAGGATTTTTTTAAGAAAGCACACAACAAGTATTAGTATATGTAGTGTCTACCACACTATTACACTGCTCCATCTCTACTTAAGTAAGTCTCAGCTCACCGAGCAGGGAAAGTAATGCGCTCACAAACAAAAAGAGTTGTGATTGTTTGTGAGCATATTACTTTCCCTGCTCAGTGAGCTGAGATTTATGTATGTAGTGTTGCCATACTTTCAAAAAATCTCTAAAATATATCAAAAATTGAAAATTCTTTTTCTGCTACTGTCCCAATAGTTAAAAGTTGTTCCAATTAAGTGTTTAAATTATGTATTAGTTTATTAGTTTGGTTTCCGTTCTTTGCAATTTGGCCCAATTACACGGCTGTCCCAATTAAGCGGAATCCACTGTATATACATGTACTATGCTCTTATCTAAAATGTACTTGTTGTGGACTTTTTGCTCTACTTGAGTTGAGGGACACATTTATAGCAAATTTTTCCTTTTTCTACAATCATAAAAAATAATATGGAATATCATCATAAATACTGGATCAAATTTCAAAAATAATACATCATTGAAAAGCTCTTAAATATGGAATAAGTGTATATTAATTAGAACAAATAAAATTGAAGCAGTTTTGAGAATTTTTTTTGTGTGTGTGTGTACGTGCGTGTGTGTGCGTGTGTGTGTGCGTGTGCGTGTGTACGTACGTGTACGTGTGTGTGTGTACATACACATTATTATATCCTATTATATATAATGCATACAGGCCAGGACTGGATTTACCAATAGGCTGACTAGGCCATGTCCTAGGGCCCTGCAATTCCAGGGGCCCCAAAACTATCAATCAGTTTTCAACTTTTATAAACTTTTAATAAGAAAAAAATGGGTTTTTATTAAAGTGCTAGATAGAAAGTAAAATTAGATGTAGCTGATTTGAATTTTTAGGGGCCCCAAAACCTTGCTCATCCTAGGGTCCCTAAAAATGCAAATCCAGCTCTGAATGCATATATACATACACAATTATTTACAATATAATAGTTCTTATTGGAAAATAAGACAGTTCTATTACAAACAATTGAAGCTGATAGATAAATTCTGAATCAGCACAGCATTTACAAATACACAAGAAACAGTGATAATTGTTCATTTAACAAATTCGTTGTGGACCACTATTATATCTTATATGTTTTTGAACACAAAATTTTTGTTGAACTCATTTTCTCCATGACTGGGGACTTGGGGCATCTTTGATGATTATGAAAAATCTGTCTTATGCAAGAGTCTTGGTTTTTTCATAATCAATGTTGGTAAAGATTTTAATTTGGTCTATGAATCTTAGTTTGAAAAGAGAAATAAAGGCCTATTCTTTCCTGCAAAAATTTCTTTTCAAGATAATTTTTGCAGGAAAGAATAGGCCTCTTCTCACAATGCAGGAAAGAATTGCTCCTCTTCTCACAATGTGACCATAGTATTTGAGAATTCTTCTCTTAATGGTATTTAATAATCTTTCTTTGGGTTTGATTTCTTCAAGGATGTTTTTATTGGTGTTTTTTTGGGATCTTGAATATCATCTTCCAACACCAAATTTCAAAGGCATTGATCTTGTCTTTTCTGTTCTTATTAAGGGCCCACCTCTCTGATCCATACAGGACAATAGAGAATATGATAATATTCATCAGCTTGATTTTGATGTTTTTGCTGATATTCCTGTCTTTCCAAATGTTATTTAATTTAACTGTTGCAGTTCTACAAAAAGTTAGTCTTATTTTTATTTCTTTGGAACAATCTCCAACAATTCTTATTAAGGTTCCAAGATAAATATGATTTCATCAGTCAATTCAATATTCCTGACTTTGTAGTTATTATAGTCTTCTTGGTTGGGATTTATGACAACTAACCTAAACAAAAAAAGAAAATAATGGTGAGGTTGTATTCAAGACTTTTCTCTCTAATTTTATCTAGTAAATTAATGAGATGATTTGAGTTTTTGGATAAAATTAATGTATCATTTGTATATCTGAGGTTCGATAAGAAATGACCATTTTAATTCTTTTATCCCAATTGTCTAGCATTGTCTCATGATGTGTTTCCTATAGAAGTTGAATAAAGTAAACAATAGAATATATCCTTATCTAACTAAAGTTATAACAGCACTCTAAGCAAGGTATTCTTAATTTTATTAATCAAGAAAAACGTTTTCGGACCTGATTATCCGAAAACATTTTTCTTGATTAATAAAATTAAGAATACCTTGCTTAGAGTGCTGTTATAACTTTATTTGGATAATTAAAGCAAGAGATTGTGATATTTTAGTCCTTATCTAACACACCTTTCTACATGGAACCAGTTACTTAATTCCTGGTTAATTTTTATTGACAACAATTGGTTTTTATGAAACTTATTAATGAGGAGGATTAGGTGTTTAGGTATTCCCATTTCTGCCAAATTTTTTTTTTTGTGATGATCAGTATAGTCAAATTTTTTTGAGTAATCAATGAAACAAATATGTAATGGAACTTTAGATTTTTCTATTAACTGTCTAACAAGGGGAGTACCAACCATGACCCCCTCTGATTTTGCCAATTTTTACATATATTGTAGTACTACCCTCCCATTAACCCATGGTAAAGTAATATGATGCAACTCTCAAGCATTCCCGAAAAAGGGGGTCTAAAGTTTTCTATGTTATTTATATACTGATTAATATTAACATCTGATCAAGTGCTGTGACAGCAGAATGCATTTAGCTTCCTATTACTGATCATAAGGATGCAGATTTGAATCTCATCTTTTTTAAATTTTTTCTTTTTATCAAAACTGAAATAGATTATTATACAATGCATTTTTATTAATGAGAGATTATTATTTTGTAATTATTTAAATTTTTGCTATACCTTTAAACATTTCTATCACAAATATTAAATACATATATAAAAGCAATGTAATTAACAAATAACTTTTTTTTTACACAAAATATTTATTTTAATAAACAAATACAGATTATATTATTTGTCATCAGGATCCTCCTTGATCTCTATGCGCGATGTTTATTCAGGTGATAATCATCATAAAAGCATCCAAAGTACAATATTGTTTTACAATGTGCCCATTTATTAATGAACATTCATTGTTGTTACATCAATTATATGCCCCTATATTTAAATTGATGATTCTCTATGCATGGTTTGCATCAAAGTTGATTGAAGAGAGACCTTTATTTTTAAATGTCAATGAAATATGTTTCCCTACCTCAATAATGAAAACACTGTATGCTTGTAGAAATATAGGGTTCATAAAATATACACTTTGTAAAACAATATTTTGTTTGGATGCTTTTGTGATGAGTATCACTTGAATAAGTGCACATTGGCCTTAGAGATTGAGGAGGATCCCGACAACAAATAGTAATATAATCTGTATTTATTAAAATAAATATTTTGTGTAAAAAAGTTTTTGTTAATTGCATTGCTTTTATATGTGTATTTAATATTTGTGGT
The DNA here is from genome assembly GCA_000484575.1 of Olivierus martensii. Classification (NCBI taxonomy): domain Eukaryota; kingdom Metazoa; phylum Arthropoda; class Arachnida; order Scorpiones; family Buthidae; genus Olivierus; species Olivierus martensii. Next base: position 3,921 of record AYEL01090541.1, read on the forward strand.
AGAAATGTTTAAAGAGCATAGTAAAAAAAGTAAATAATTACAAAATAACAATTTCTCATTAATAAAAATGCATTGTACAATAATCCATTTCAGTTTTGATTAAAAAAAAAAATTTAAAAAAGACAAGATTTGAAACCTGCATCTTTATGATCAGTAATCAGAAGCGGAATGCATCATGCAATAGCATAGAAAACTTTAGACCCTTTATTTCGGGAATGCTTGAGAGTTGTGTCATATTATTTTAACATGGGTTTATGGGAGGTAGTACTACAACATATGTAAAAATTGGCAAAATCGGAGGGGGCCATGGTGGGCACTCCACTTGTAAGATTTGAAATTTGATTGCATGTTTCTCTTTTTTCAATAAAACCAGTTTGCTCTTTAGAAATTCCTTTTTTGATGAATTGCTTTAATCTTTCATTTATTATGTAGAGAAGTATTTTTTTATATGGGAGATCAATGCAATCTTCCTATAATTTTTGTAATCTTTTGTATTTTTTTCTTTGAAATGAGAATGTATATGTTCTTTTGTCAATTTTCTGGCCATTTCATAGTAAGCCACACTTTTTTGCATATTTGATATATGAGGCTGTTTCCATTTTCACCCATGCACCTAATTATCTTTGCTGGAATACCATCATTTTTGGAAGTTTTATCATTTCTTAGCTTGTTTTATTCTTTCATTTTTGAGGATGTTAATGTAGTTGAAACATTAGGTTTATCTTTCTTACAAAGATCTTCATAGTAGTTTCTCCATCTTTTGAGCATATACATTGTATTAATTTCTCCTCCTCATTAATTATTAAAGCTTTGAGAGTGAATACATTGGATAATTTTTTTACTTAAGTGAAAAAATTTTTGCAGTGAATTCTGGCTGAAGCATTCTCAATTTCTCTAAACATGTTCTGAATATGATCATCTTTATCTTTTCTACATTGTTTCTTAATATCCTTACTCAAATATGTATAGCTATTTCTTACATCAATATCTAGTCCAGGGGTGTCCAACCTTTTGGCTTCCTTGGACCACATTTGAAGAAAAAAAATTGTCTTGGGCTGCACATAAAATATACTAATTCTAACGATAGTTGTTAAGCAAAAAAGTTAGTAAATAATATACGATATATGATATATACCATGACAAATAAGCAAAAATGTTGTAGCATAATACTGTATATGTCATGTCAATATGCAATCTTTGATTTCTTTTTGTTCAGAAATTTTTTAAAATCATTGAGCAGGTCAAGAAATTTTAATCACTGAAATAAGAAATATTTTAGAAAATGGAAATAGGAAATGTAGATAGATTTTTAAATAATAAAAACTTCATTAAGTCCATAAAAATTTCAATGTTTTAAGAAAGTTTACAATTTTATGTTGGGTCGTGAATTGGACAGTTCTGATCTAGTCCATGGGTCTTTAATTCTTATCTTTATATTATGAGATAATGTATGGTTAGAAAAGAAATTATATTATTTTACTTTTTGGTTTAGTTTCTTTGTTTATTTTAAGTGTGATGTCTTTAGTCTTTTAATAATTCATTTGGATTTTTTTCTTTTTCTGAATTCACTATTAGTTTGAAACTGTAAATAATACATTTCAGGAATTGCAGAGAGATTAAGATTTTTTGTGTAAATAGATTGAGATTTATTTGTTTTAAAATTCTGTTTTAATGTCTGCAAAGATCAATTGATGGTCTGAGCCACAATATGCTTCTGGAAAAGTTTTTATTGTTTTTATAGTTGTTCTCCAGCATTGTTTGTATAAAATTTAGTCAATTTGATTTTTATATTTGTTACCAGTAGATCTACATGTATAGTCTTCTTGGATGTTGTTTGAAACAGATATTCATTATTATTAGATTTTGTTCTGCACAAAACTCTATCAGTGCATCACTTGAGCTGTTTCTTTCTCTTAATCTGAATTTTTCTAATATCTCGGTCAAGAAATTATCTTCATCTGTTATCTTTCCTACTTTGACATTAAAATCACCTAGGATATAATTGTTAAGTTTTTTGAGGAAGTGTTTTCAAGAGTTTTTTTTTCAGATCTGAGTAGAATTGATTGACTTCTTCTGGATCTAAAAGTGATTGCTGAAGTGTACACCTAGATAAGAGTTATATTTAAATGTTTAGCTTTGAGTCTAATTGATGTTATTTTATCATTTATAGGTCGAATCCTAGAATAGCGTTCTTTAGGTTTTTGTCGATGACAAAAGCTACTTCACTGGTACTTGTCAGTTGTTGTCCTGAGAAGAAAATTGAAGGACCATCCCTGGTGTTGAGATATCTGGTCCTTTTCCAGTGTTTGAGATGCCAGTATTCCATCTTTGTATTGTAGCTTCTTAATTGAGCATTTGTAGTTTATCTGTCTGCAATAATCCTCTTACATTCTAGCTAGTTACTCTTGTGATGTTCCTAAGTTAAATGTCAGGAGATATTTTGAGAGTTTTATTAGCAATTGATGCATCATTGTTTTTCAAATTTTTTTTTTTTATTTCATATAACAAATATTTTTACCTCTGTGTCTGAGGATACTATTTTGGTTTGCTGAACTAGTGACTACCCTCTTTTATTTTGCATCATCATTGAATTCTCCTGAAGGAGTAATGGAATGGGTTTTTGAGTCCTCTTCTATCAGCAATGACCACTTGACTGGGCTTTTTGGGTTCTGCCAATTCACAAATTATCTTGTTCATCAGTAAGTCAATTTCCATCCTGCCATTGATGTTATGCTCTTCTGCCAGAAGCTGGATACAATGCTGTTACTGACCAGCATTAGGCATTGGCTTGTTTATTTAATGGCAACAAGACTCACATGTTACAGTACCTCTTTGGATTTATATGGCATTTGTATAGAAATAGCCATGCCACTGACTATTCCACCATGCCCTGATAGCACTGCTACTTGTTGTCCATGACTGCTTATTCATCTGGATAAACCAGCTTATATTGCAGCTAACCTCCATATCTGAAGGTCATTCCCCTATCCACAACCTAGGGATGTGATCAGTAGCATTTAGTTAGCATCTAAGGAATACAAAATATTGTGTTTAAATTGAAAACTACAAAAGTTTTTACCATTTTTGGTTCTCATAAAAATGAGCACAGTTTTCATTAAAGGTAATTTTATTGAAGAGGAAATAGCTTCAATTTTATTGTCATCTTTTTTCATCTTGAAACTAACTTGTAAATACTCTTTTTATAGAAGTTCTTGTTTTTGAAACAAAAGAAAGCTTTCTATAGTAATTGGTACTTTTCTGTCATTCCTGAACTTTTGTCTGTATAGATATTTATCAAAGGCTAGAAATAGGTGATAATCTGAAGGACATATCAGTGAATAGGATGGATAATATAAAGTTTTGTATTCAAGTTGTTGGATTGTTTCTGTGGTAACTTTGGCAGTATGTAGACAGACACATCTTGCAGGAACAGTACTACTATGATTGACAAATGTCATTTCCTTCTCTTTCAATACCTCAGTGAACATGTTAAAGTTTTCAAGATGATATAAAAAAACTGCTTTTTAATTCTAGTTCATATATAAAAAATAGCACTAATAATGCAGTAAAATATTTAAATATTTTTTTTTGTGTTCTTGTGATTTGTTATTGATTATATTTTAAAAAGTAGTTTTTTTTTGTATCATATTGAAAACTTGAAACATATTCATAAGGCATTGAAAGAGAAGAAAATAACACAAAAAAAAATACTTTTTATATGTTCTTGTGATTTATTATTGAACTGAGGATGGTTAAGAAATTTAACCAGAAAAGTTCTTATTGAAGAAATTAATGTTTAAATATTGCATTTGTTTATTATAAATGAACATATTCCAGTTACAATATTTTTACATCTCTGTAAGCCAGGAGCATTATTATATCTTTATAAATTACACTCAAACTTTATATTACACACTTTTTATTCGGTTAATCCAAAATGCTTTTGGCATATTCATAGCCCTCTCAAGCAGTACAAACAGCAATTTGTACCGCTTTATAAAGATATAATAATAATAATCCTGCTTAAAGAGCTGTAAAAATATTATATCACAAAAAGCAGTATACTGGAATATTATCATATTCCAGTTGTTTTAAATAGAGCCCACCAGTAATGGTTTGGCTATGTTTCAGCAGTTCATAGTGGACAATTCCATAAGTTATCCACCATACATTTCCATACCAAGTTATACAAGACATTTCCATAAATTATCCACCATACGCAAAATATTACTTTGTGTATAGTGGATAACTTATGGAATTGCAGTGCTACATTAATGCAGTGGTAACTTTTAAATTTGTGGAATAAGATCTAAGATAGGCACAAACACCTAATGTTATTTCTTTCAAGGATTCTTGTATTGGATCCACTTTTTATCACATCAATCAATCAAGAAATGCTTTATTGTTAGGAGAGAATAACTGGCAGACTGGCACATGATTGTTCTAATAATTTAAACAGATGTTTTATATGTAACAGCTTCATTTAAAGTTACTGAAGATGACTTAGTTAAGTTGAAAGTGCTTTAATTATTTAATAAATCAAGTTTTTCACTTTAATCTGTGCTGTAGTCAATCATTTACAAGACTGAAACTATAAGTGAAATTGCTAATAAATAGTAATTATATGATGATGATTATTGGCATTGGACAATTCATGTAAATGCATTTATTCAGTTTGTATATTTTACCAATTTTGTGCAGAATCCTTCCGATGGTTTCATCATTGATATTGAACATCAAAAAAGTTTTTACATAAGAACTCAACCTAAACTGCTCTGATAGGCATTTACTTATGTAAGGGTTCAACTATCAGCACTAATAAGCAGTCCAAAAAATAAAATTCTGAATAAACTTTATTAACAAAGCAATAAAGTTTATTCAGAATTTTATTTTTTGGACTGCTTATTAGTGCTTATAGTTGAACCCTTACATAAAGTTTTTGCATGTTTGCCATCTTCATCAATGGCTGATTTCAAAGCTTCATTGTCAATGATTGCAAGATGCATCACATAGAGATTGTCTTGTGATCATTAATATACAATGATAGTGTTCAAGTGACTCATCTACTGTTCCAAATTTTTGGAAGTAATTTCTGGCTGTGCATTCCTTTATAGCATCCTGTCCAAATGAGAAACATATTCTTCTAGTGGCTTCTGCAAAGTGTTAGTTTAAATTCATAAAAGAAGTAATAGCCAATGAACTTCAATGGCTCTTCCAATTCAATATTTTAATAGTTTATTATTTGGATGATATTACTATATAAATAAAATACATTACTATTTTTAGATGTGGATAATTCTTTTGACATAGGAATTTTTGTCATCTATCAACTTTCTTTAAATAAATGCTGATTATTTTATATAGCATAAACAGTAAAAGCTTTTGTGGTTACAAGTTATAGGAAGAAGATTCTTGTAAAAATAAAAATAAGGTAAAAATGTAAAATAAATTTGAACAATAACCAACAACAAAAACATCAAGCCCCATTCTTATAAAAAGGATGGGCATTATTCAGAGGCAGACAAAATAATCTTCAAAATAAGAGAGAGGAAAAACACTCAAATGTCACCAATCAAATGGTGCCATACATTCTTATCTCTACATACTATACCAGCTTCCTCTACAATCATTCTTTTTTCATATATATCTGCATCTTATAAACACTTTAAAGAACATTCAGATACTCAATCAGTTATTTTCCACACTCTTTCCTTGGCCTTCCTCTCTCCCACATTTACCTCCATGCATCCAAATATACTTGCTTTTTTAATTGCTCTTCACTCATTTGCTCCATATAACCAAACAATCTCAAAGTTGATTTGCTGCATCTATCACACTCCTTTTCACTCCACATTGTTTTTGTATTTTTTCATTAGAGAGAGAGAATCATATCTCATAATTCCAGCTACACCTCTCAAGTATCTCATCTCCACTGCACTCAAATGCTTTCTATGCCTTTTATCCCATACTCAGGTCTCATTTCCATATTTCAATGTTGGAACCAGCACACACTGATATTCAGCAATCTTAGCATTCTTTGATAGCTTTTCATCGCTTGCATACCTTCCAAGTGTACCTTCTAAACCAGCTACTCTTCATAATCATTTACTCTTCTCATAAACTCATCATCAATGTTTGAAGGAGGGAAAATTATGAGAAGAATAGATTATTCTCATAATCTTCCTCCCTCAAAACATACTTGGTTTAAAAGTTCCCACCCTCAAACATAAAAGTTATCTCCCTCAAGCATACTTCTTAAGTAAACAACTCATTCACTTGTTCCAGATTTTCTCCATTCAATTCAATCTCATATCTTGTACATTCTTCACTCCTTTCAACCACAAGTACTTTTGTCTTCTCTGCATTTATTCTCATCTGTTTTCTCTGATATTTTTTCATTGTTAATTTAATTGTTCAAGAAGCATCCTCAAACCCTGTTCACTCTCAGAGAGGAGACAATTTGACAGAGTCATCAACATATAACAGATGGCGCACACACTTCCCACTCACCTTCACTCCTAATTCATTCACAGCAGTTTCCCACACATGTAACCATGTATACATTAAACAGCCACAGAAACATCACACATCTTTTTGTCACTCCTTTTTCAATTGTAAACCACTCTGACATGCCTTCATTTATTTTCACACTTGCAGAATTGTTATTATATATTGCTCTTACTATTCTAAACAGTTGTTCATTCATATCATATTCTCTCAGCACTTTCCACAGATTATTTCTATTCACTGTTATATGCTTTCTCAAAACCAACAAAAACACAGAAAATCTTTTTTTTATATGAAGATACTTCTATATTATCATAGACAGTAAGAAAATCTGGTCCATACATCTCTCCCACTCCTGAAGCCACTTCACATCCCATACTCTCTCTTCAGTCACCTTCTTCACTTTCAGTGACAATTTTACCAAATACCTTCCCAGTTACACTTAGCAAACTTATACCCCATATAATTCTTGTATTTACCTCTCTCACCCTTCCTCTTAGAGGGGGGACAATCACATATTTAATCTAGTCACTTGGAACCATACCTTTCATCCAACATAGTTTATACAGATACTAAATCCACTTGACAATAAATTTCCTACCATATTTCAGCATCTCAGCTGTGATCCAGCCACACCAGGACTCTTATCACATTTCATCTGCCAATTGCACTTATAACCTCTTCTTCACTGATTTGCTCATCATCCTCATATTCATTCCTTACATTCATCATGATTTCTTCACTTTTGCTCTCATCCTTTCTCCAATTGATTTTTGAAGTTCATGAAAATACTCTCTCCATCTATCAACTATCTAGATTCATCCCATAATATTCTACCATATTTATCTTTCACAACAGACATTTGTAACTTTGTCCCTTCTCAAATTTCTTGTATACTTCCAGAACATTCTTTTATTTCTTTCAAAATCATTTTGCATTCATTTTCTCTCTCCACTCTCTTTTTATTCTCTTTCACTATCTTTGCATATTCCTTTTTACATTTGTTTATACTCATCTGCCTTTAAATTTCCAATCTATGAATAAACACAACTTGTTTTTCTCTCAAACTTCAAAACATTGAAAAATCAGCACTACAAGCAAGTAACTTATACGGGTTTATTTCTGTAAAACATTTTCGGACCTATCTTAGTCCCTCCTTAGTACAACTCAATCTGATATTGTCTACATATACGATATATGGAACATAAACATAATTTATATGTCTATTTACATTTAAATTATGTTTATGTTCCATATATCGTATATGTAGACGATAACAGATTGAGTTGTACTGAGGAGGGACTAAAATTATTTCTGTAAAACATTTTCGGACCTATTTTAGTCCCTCCTCAGTACAACTCAATCTGTTATCGTCTACATATACGATATATGGAACATAAACATAATTTAAATGTAAATAGACATATAAATTATGTTTATGTTCCATATATCGTATATGTAGACAATATCAGATTGAGTTGTACTAAGGAGGGACTAAGATAGGTCCGAAAATGTTTTACAGAAATAATTTTAGTCCCTCCTCAGTACAACTCAATCTGTTATCGTCTACATATACGATATATGGAACATAAACATAATTTAAATGTAAATAGACATATAAATTATGTTTATGTTCCATATATCGTATATGTAGACAATATCAGATTGAGTTGTACTAAGGAGGGACTAAGATAGGTCCGAAAATGTTTTACAGAAATAAACCCGTATAAGTTACTTGCTTGTAGTGCTGATTTTTCAATGTTTTGAACTTTAAATTTGCATTTAACATTACCAAATATGCTGTCGTCTTCTCAGCCACTGCATGTGCAATCTCATCATTCCATCATGCATCACCATTCTTCCTACCTATTTTTACTTCATCAATCACTTCTCTTACAACACTCACTACACACATCTTAAAGTGTTCCATATATCCTCTACATTGCATATACAGTGGTACCTTGGTTGACAACAGCCTTGGATAACAATGTACTTGGTTAATGACAAGTGGCTGTAAGAAAAAAATGTCTTGGTTAACGACATAGGCTTTCGTTAACAACTCCTGATTATGTGAATTTCAACAAAATAGAGCTCTCTAGAACACATTGTCATCGCATCATGTGATTCTTTAGCTCAGTTGTTAATCGTTATTTTTTTTATCACAATCAATTCAAATCCGACAATATTATTATTAAATTAATAAAATTATAACCATATAAAAATATATTTAACTAAATGATAATTAAGTTATATAGTAATGAAAACAAATTATTTAATTAATTAAAAATATAATTAAAAATAGATGTGCAACATTTCACTAGTTTTTAGTTTCTTAAAGATGATTTCTAGACGATTATTATTATAAATTTTGTGAACAAAGTCTGATTCTATTGTTTGTTTGTGTTATATATTACTTGACACCTGCAAGTGGTGTGACGTTGCAGTTTCGGGTTCCATTAGAAGAAAAAAATGTCTGTCCGAGATCCTACAGTTCATATAGACAATAAATTGGAGAGTGCGTGTCGCTGTTTGTTCGCCCTCAAAAGGCAAAATCAAATCTTATCTGTATAATAATCATTGAATCTATGCTGCTAATCAGTATTTACGGGTTCGTTTAGATCGGAAGAGCGGTTCAGCAGGAATGCCGAGGTCAGTGTTTATGGGTTCGTTTGTCAAAAAACTCCGAAATGAGCCCAGTTGTTCTTCTGGTGAAGATTGATAATTAAAAACTGTTTTCATGAACAATTCATTTTATTAATGTTAATTTTTTTTGTAGCAAATATAATAAATAAATGATACTTCCATATTTTTAGGACATTTTAAATGCGTTTTATCTTCATTTTTAATACTTACTATGGTTGTGGGAAGGAGCGGGAATGAATAATTCGATTTTCAATTAAATTCTATGGGGAATCACGCCTTGGATAACGATGGTTTTGGTTAATGACAGTAATCTGTTCCAGGATTACCATCGTTAACCAAGGTACTCAGCTTTTTGTACACTTTCTTCTCATATATCTCTCACTTCACATACAGATTCTCCACTTTCACCAGCATCCATACTTCTTTTGTCCTCCTTATATTTCTCCATCTCCTTGATAGATTCATCCTAAAATCATCAGATAGTAATCTGAGCCTATCTCTGCACATCTCATTATATTTGTATCTATAACCTTCCCTCTCAGTCTCTCATCATACACAATCAAATTAATATCTTATTCCTCTGATTTCCATGGCTTCCATGTGTATTGATGGATGACCTTATGTGTAAAGAAGGTATTTGAGACAAATATCCCCTCCTTCAGCACATTCTTCCAATTGTTGCTCCTCACTGTCATTCATTCTAGGATCACCATATTTCCCAACCAATCCTTCTGCTCCATTTCTCTGCACACCAACTTTGCTGTTCAAATCTCCAGTTGCAATCACTTTCTCAGTGCGAAGACTTTCATTTTATCATCTCATTCAAGTCACACTATAATTTATTCATTCTCACTCATATCATCTATAAGAGCATACACTGCTATCAGAAACACAAGTTGCAGTCCTAATTTCATCTTTACCCATATTATTCTATCATTCATACACTTGCAATCTAATATACATTGTTTTTTATTCTCTTATTCATCAGCGCACTCACATCACTCTTTGCTTGTTCATTATCTTTTATTCCAAACCATATTCCCACTATGTCATTCCTTATATGTTCAAATGCACACCCCTTTCAATATGTTTCACTCACACAGATCAAATCCAACCTATAGTTACACATTTCTTTCACATGTTCCTATTCATTCCCTTTTACTTGTCTATTCACTTTCCACACATTCAATTTCCATTTCTGTTCTCATTGTCCTTTATTCAATCCAGTTTTAAATCTGTATTTGATGTTCTAGTTTCTTTCCTTTTAGCTTTGAAAATCAGCATGTTGGTGATCAGTCAAACAATAGTATACAGCCATACCTTGCCTTAGATCAGGTGTTATTAACTGGGGGATATCCATACCCCTTGGGTGAATGGGAACCAAATGCTAGGGTATAGGACTCAATCTCTAAAGTACAGTAAATTCAAGCTGTTGACATATTGAAAGTCATACTGGCAACTAATATAAGGAATGGTGATTATAATTTTGACAGTCAAGTGAGGTATGAGACCATTGGACAATCCATTGGGGGTTTGGAGTCATCAAAATGTTAAGAACCACTGTCTTAGATCATTAATTCATTCCAAAACTCAAGACTTTAGTCAAAAAAACAACTTAAATTGAATAAATTCTTTAAAAATTGATCTAAACCCCTAAATAAACCTCTATAAATAATCTTGTAACATCACTAATAACATTTTTAAGCTTTTAAGTAATTTTATAAATTATTTTGCATATTTTAACATTCATGTTTGTGATTTTACACTTTTTATTGGTTTTTAGGGTTTTTTTAAATTTTTATGAGTTTTTAATATGCTCACTGACTGGCACAAAGTTGCATAAACTGACTTTAAAGCTGGGTTTCACAGGCATAAAACTATACCTCAGTACGCTGATATAAATGTGTCGTGTACAAAGCATTGAGTTATACTGAAGGGGCATAAAAAACCAAAAGCGGATATGACACAATGTAAATAAATTGTCAGTTAGCTATTGGCTATTTATTGTGATGTCATTTGAAGTTAGATGATTCAACTATGGAAAGCGAAACTCAAGAATTGTTTTATTTATGGATGGCTTCATTCATAAATTTATTGAATATCATAGTTTTGTAGTTGCAAAATTCAAAATCTAAAAGAACTAATCTAAAAGAAAGTGAATGTGTGATATATATCATTTCAAAGAACAACAAAGTTTCAACAACTAGTTCATGCCTTGATTGGATGAATAGTCAATGTACTTTTTTATGTGGCATAAAAAGTTGAACAAAAGTCACCTTTGGTATAAAGAGAAAGCATCTAGCCTTATATCAAAAATGACATCATCATCATTGATACACTGGTGTATTTACATAGAGTTTTAAGCTTGTGAGACCTGCCTTTATTAGACTTTTATTTTTTCTATTATTATTAACAAAAATCCAACATAAAGTTAAAAATGACATAAATCCAAACAACCTAAACTGAAGTAAGACTATAGTCTGATGGAGGGGCTGCCTCCTCGAGGGTCCCAGACAACTCCAAGCACTACTTTATCAGGCTCCTAACCTCTGGCCATTATGACAAAGTTGAACTAACAACAGCTCAGAAAGATCACTGGAATATGCAATCCCCCTTGCCACATATAAGCAGGGGCAAGGGAGAACAATAATTAAATATCAGCCAAATAACTTTAGCATTACAAATTAATTTACAAATAATTTATTAAATTAACTATTGCCATTGTGGCACCATCTGTTGACTAATAACTAAACTAGAACTTTTTATACTTGTCTGAAGATGAAATTTATCCAGACTCTGGAATCAAACAGGATATTTAGGATCAGGACGAATTTGATTTTTGTATCTATATTAAAATTTCTAGTATAGTTATTAGTCAATAGATGGTGCCACATTGACAAAATTTAATTTAATCATTTATTTCTAAATTAATTCATAATGCTCAGATTATTTGATTGATATTTGGTGATTGATTATTAATCTCTAATAAATTTGTTTTCTTGATATAAACTTATTTGCTATAGTTGTAAAAAAATGCATTTAAAGTTTCCTTCTGTCATTTTTGGAAAATATAATTTATGGATAGAAAGCCAATAAGAAAACTGTTTTGTAAATGAATGGAACAACAACAAACATTGAATAGTATAGGAATGTAATAGTAAAAATAAAACAAAATCCTATTTAAAACAATAGCATCTTATTAAATGGAAGTATTTGAGAGAATGTAACAGAATAAATAAATTTCTCTTTTTTAAAACATAGTAATATATAATTTCCAGTAACAATACTGCAAGAGTTAGAAGTCACAGATAATCAAAATGAATAAATATGGCATTTTTTTGGTGTTATCTGAATGTCTGTGCTTCACTGGACAAATTTAGTATCTGTCAAAAAAGTATTTATTTTGAAAATTATGATTGTTACATATAACAGTTCTTGCAATATTTTCATTTGTAATTGCATATTATCATGATTTATTAAGCAAAGTTTCTTCATACTTACAATCCTCCTATACATTATTAGAGACAATGATACAGTAAAACCTGTCAAGTTGGACACCTCTCTATGTTGAAAACTTTTCCTGGAACCGAACAAAAGCCTATATTTTACTATATGTCCAAACCTCTATATCTTGGACACCTCTCTATTTTGTATCTTGAACAACTGTTTGTAATAAGATAAACACTTTTTGATAATTGGTTGAAATAAAATCTTAAATTTTATTTAGGTTTAAAAGATTATCTAAAGGAATTTGTGAAAGAAAAACTTATAACATTGATTAGTCATGCCTTGAGATGGTTACTGATGACTTATAAATCCATAATTTACTTATTACTGTAAATACAAACACTGAGCACTGAGAAAAATCAAACTAGCCAAATTACCAAAACTAGTCAAATTATAGGCAGAATATTTTATTGCAATAAAATTAAAAATATTTGGGCTATAATTAGCTAGTTTTGGTATTTATAGACCTTGGTTTATATATTATATTTTTTCTTTGAGAATTGTGTGCTGTTTCTTCTGTTACTGTGATTAAGCTTTCCTTAGAGATCTTAAAAAGCAGTAAAAGAAAATCAAATATACTGACATTAGCAAAAGAAGCAAATTACTGATCATTTGCAATTCTGGATGTAGTGAGATGGATTTATGTTGCATGACAAGAAGTTTCACAATTAACTATTCAGAAATGTTTTAAAAAAGCTGTGTTCCCTTACAGATTCAGGAAGGAATGCAAGAGGTCAATAACTTTGACCTAGGAGAAGAACTGAGTGCTCTTCCTGAGAACTATCATCATAAAATTTTAACTGTTGTCAAAATTTGTAAAATCTTCAATCTTGTCCATCATGAATATGAAATCACTGGCTGAATATGAAATCTTTCAATTAAATCACTGGCTGTGCCAGTGATTTAATTGAAAAGATTATATCCAGCTCAATTCATATAGAGACTTTGTTGGAATGATCATGAAACAGTTTTGGAATATGTACAGGAATTTGAACGATAAGTATTTTCTAATAATGAACCAGAGATTGTTGAAACTCTATTTGGTATAAAAATAAATAAAATTGAAAATGTGTGGATAAAGTGTAAATTAAATATAAAAAAAGGCTTCATACAGACTTCTTTTCAAATAAATAGTTCTCATGTTGAAACCATTGATAAACTGTAGTTTGTATTTGACATTTTTGAGTTTCATTTAAAATAATAATGTTTCCAATTTGAATTATATAAAGGTTTGCATTGACATTGAAAATTTAGTGTTTAGTATGTTTAGAAAAAATTCTGATTTTATGAATATCTCTAAGTTGGACACCTCTCTAACTTGAACACATTTTGAAGGAACCAAAAATGTGTCCAACTTAGACAAATTTCACTGTATATGGTTTATGATTTTCTTTGCTTATTTTGATATTTCTCTGCTTTCCAATAAATAGTACTGTTTTGAGTACTAATTAAATCATTTGTTGTTTGCTCTCCAATATCATGGTTTATAGAAATGATTGAGGGAACTTTAAAAATGTATTTTTCTCAAAATGAGAAAGATTAATCAAATATTTTTAAGAAACATAATTTTAAAAGGGCTTAATTGCTTATAATTTTGCATTTCCTAAATTTAATAATACTACAATTAAATAATGTCAAATATTTTTATTCTGGATTTTATATATATACATAAATTTAGTTTTCTTAAAAACAGAACTAGATAGCTTCCAGTGACCAATATTAATACAGATAGGCCTCGATTAGCGCGACTTAAAAAATTGATACCGTTATTCGGTTAAGGCTAACGCTCACTTCCTCTGTGCAGCTGAAGAGGGGCAGTCCCGAAAGCATTCCTGCATCTTTAATTTTATTTTAAGGTCCTATTAGCTAGTTCAGATTTTGATTTATTGATTTAAACACAACACAACCACTTACCACTTCTCGAGACAAACTAACATTAAAATCAAATATTTTCAATAATTGATAAGCTCAAAGCAGAACTATCAACATAGATCAATATACAAAAGCGTTGACTCAAAGCAGAACTATCAACATAGATCAATATAGAAAAAACGTTGCGTAAAGATTTTTAATTACAGAACTATCAACATAGATCAATATAGAAAAGTGTTGCTTAAAGATTTTTAATGTAGAAAAGCGTTGCGTAAAGATTTTTAATTATTGAATGGTTCAAATTGCATTTTGATTTTGCTGCTTATGCTGCCCTTTACGGTGCCGCCTCTCTGCCTCATAGCATCGCACGGCCCTGCTTGTGACGTCACGCTGTTTGGAAGCAATGTATATCATTGAAATTGTTTTCGATGAATCTTCACTTGTTTATTGTGTCAAATCATGTTGGAGTTTCAATTAAATCTTCAATTGTTATGTGATTTTTTAATAACACTAATATTTCATGTCAGTTTGTCTAAATTTAATTATGATAAGTTACATTCCTAAAATGGTAGAGTATATAAAATTCGTTATTCGTGCTCGAGAAAATAAAACTGAATCTTCCCTTTCTAACACAGATTACTAATACAGATGGGACACTTAGCTAAAAACAAGGAAATTTAGATTACTAATACAGATGGGACACTTAGCTAAAAACAAGGAAATTTCAGTCACAGAGCGTGTCCTCAGTTATAAAAAAATAGTTGAATGTGTATTTTTTCTTGAATGTAAAAATTTTATAATTTTTCAAGACATTGACCAGTATTAATATTTCCAAAGTCATTTAAATAATAAAGGATATTTTATTATTTTAAAATATAGAACTATATTGAATAATAATATTACGTAGTAATCTGTTTCCCATAAGCAGCTTTCGTTTCTAGTAGCCATCTTGTTTTCTTAAGACGTTTGATCGTAGCTCGTGGATCGAAGTTAACGTTAGTTATTTATAAAAGGTATTTAGTATACCTTGGAAGATTGGCATTTATGAGTCATATCCTCCATATTAACAGGAAGAAGAAGAAGATTGGAATTTATATTATTATACATCGTATTTTCTATTAAGTGAGAGAACTCATCCGCTTAGGCTTAGTAAATGTATTGTATATTAGTTATTTTGAAATGTTTTCATTATTATTATTTAATATCATTAATATATTTTTGATATATAACTTCAGTTTGTACAAATATAAATTTTCAATAAAATTATATTAATATAATATACGTTGTTTTCCGAAGCTTGAAAATAGAATATATTTATATAAACACACAGGTTTCATTAATGTTTAACAATTCGGAAAGAAATTGTTATCAAATTTGTATTATAAATATTTCGAATGTATAAAGTCTAAAACACGATTAAAAATCAACGTTTTGTTTTTAAAAATACATTTAACTTCTTAAAATCGGAAATAAATCAAGAAAGTAGTATTCACAATAACAATTACTGTATATAGGAAGTACAGCCATTTTTGTGATGTCATATCCTGGCTTTGTTGATGACGTTTAACTGTTAGTAGCACCATCTATGTTACGTTCTAAAGAAGTAATATGATTGGTTCTTTATATGACTACGTCATTTTGAAAAGTTACCATTGAAAGTATAGGAAGTGTCCCATCTGTATTGGTAATCTGTGCTGGTTTACGTCCAGAAAATTATGGCAACTCTAGTCATTACAGTACTTTATCTTTCGTCTCAGACGATAATTATATTTAATTTAAGAATGATATTATATACTTTAACACAAAAATCAATAAATTATAGATATATCTTCCATTTTAATATATCTGCAATTTTTAATCAATGATACTTGTGATGTCACGCTGTTCGTGCTCGAGAAAATAAAACTGAATCTTCTCTTTCTAACCCATACTACCAGCGGCTGGATGGCCGAATGGTAATCTTGGTGATAACGTGTTGCGTACCACGCAGGTGCGGCATCTCCTGAAAAGTTTTCTTTGGGGGTTCTGGGCCCGGCCCGGCGATCTCCGTCTTTCACCATCCGGCCCCTCCACTGATGTGGCAGCCAGTGGTTAGAATTGGCCCCACCCTTTAGTAATCGCTCTGATTGGAAAGGGGCATAAAAAAATGCAAAAAACAAAAAACTCCGCACAGTCATTGGATAACTCTATCAAATGATTTTACAAAAATTTGGATGGTGAATGAATAGTTGATCATTAATCAGTCCGATTATACATGTTCCCTCATCCATTCATCTTGATTGATAGCTCATATTTGTAAACGAATATTTTGAACATCAACCAAAGTACGTTCATCTTTAAATTTTTTCTGAGACGTCCCTGCTAATCAAGATGCCAATCTATAATTACCTTCAAAATTAGACAGTTTTATTGGTGAAAACATCCGCGATTAATATATCTCAACATTCATATCTTGGAATAACATACGGCAATAAGTACCTATAGATTTATCATCGTTTAAAGCCAGCGTTTCCCAAATTATGTTCCACGGAACACCAGTGTTCCGCGGAAGGTCAATAAGTGGTCCGTAAAAAAATTATGAATATTTAAAATCATATAAGGCTTATATGATTTTAAATATTCATAATTTTTTTACAACACAAGAAAATAATAAAATAAACTAGCGACTCCAGTTTCAGCTTGAGACAATATTTAAAATCATATAAAGCTTATATGATTCTAAATATTGTGCCAAGCTGAAACTGGAGTCGCTCGTTTATTTTATTATTTTCTTGTGTTTTATTTTACATAATTACAATTTGATAATAAATATTTGTTTAATAAATGCTTATATGTCTAATTTATTTATTTTTAATATCTTCCTATAATTATAAAATAACCAAGATGTTCCGTAAAAATTTCAGTATTTGTGAAGTGTTCCATCGTAGTAAAAGTTTGGGAAACGCTGGTTTTTTGCATACTTTATGCCCCTTTCCAATCAGGGAGATTACTAAGGAATGGGGCCAGTTCCAACTATGGGCCGCACCACACCTGTGAAGGGGCCGGATGGTGAAGGAAGGGGATCGCCGGGCCGGTCCAGCACCCGAAAAAACTTTTTAGGAAATACCAAACCCGGGACGTGAACCTGACACGCCGACAGTTCCAGTAGAGTGTTTAAATTCAATAGAAACTTCCAGACTCCTCATCAGCTGGATTTAAAATGCGAAATGATTTAATGCTGCTAAGAAAAAAATCACCACATATTGATTATGTATTGGTTCTAAATTAATCATTGAAAAATGGTTGGTATGAGATTATCAGTATGTATCAAACTAACAAATATGCTTTAATTCCAGAATAACTCTTAACAAAGTGATCTTAACTTTCCATTTGAATGACAGAAAATACCGTAGTTCCCAATGAAATCAACATTTGGAATCATCATAATTACGATTCAAAGCCAATCTTTGGATTCAACTGGAGTTTATTTAAAAAAAAAAATTGTATTTTCTCATGTCAGTTATGTTCAGCAGCAATTATTAGCAAATGCTTCAGAAATTTTTTAATTTGCTCTTTCCAGTGGTGGGATTCAACTAATTCGGCAGAACCGATACCTATTTTTTTGGTGAGTTCTGCGAACCTGTTATTAAAAAGGCATTTGTAATCAGGGTTCTCTCCAAGTCTGGGCGGCTACCCAAGGTGGAAATTACAAATTTATACTCCTTACTCTTTTTTAACGTTCATCTGCGCAACAATGTATTCTAAGCTCATGTAGTAATGTTCATATCGTCCATAGGTGAAAAAAATTAGACAGAACTATGCTTGTAATATTTATTTATTCATTTCTTAAAACTCATTATACCTTTAATGAAATACTACATTTTATTCCCTCTCGTATTTTATGCTCGGATAAAAGTGAGGAAAATTTCAAGTGAGGATGTCAATCAAGAAGCAATATGGAAATATCTTAAATAACACGTCTATTGTTTTTTGTCAGGTATTATTTAATATTTTGTTATTAATATTTTAAAACTCTTTCTTATAACATAATCTAGTTTTGTGTACCTCATATTGTTATTATTTAAGTATTAACTGTATGAACTAATAAACTACCTTTCGGTATATCGTTTTTTATACTTAAAATGATCATTAGGGCAGCGAGCCAGTTGTTAAATTATTTGAATCCCACCACTGGCACTTTCTAGTTATTACGAAAATTCCACCTTCGCCGGATGACTGCATGGAAAAGCTGTGACTTACCATCCTGGAGGATTCAGGTCCCACACACTCAGTTTTTCAGTAGGAGTCCGGGCCAGGCTCGCTGAATCCCATTCTTCAACCTTCTGGTCGATCCCATCATGGATGTGGGATAGTCTATGATAGGCTCTGCAAGTTGCCGCCGCCAGATAAAGTATATCTCTTGTGATATGACAACTTAACTACATTACCTGGCCTAAGTTAACAAAAATTTCACAATTTTTATAAAAAAGAATTTTCTTAATAAATAAAACAAAACTTCATTAAATTGCCAACTTAAAATAATAAAAAGAAAGTATAGTATATGACAATATATTACGCGGATTAGTTTTTTATATATTATTTTGAGTTATAATGATCGATGATGAGGATACATGGAGCTTTTTTTTTTTATTTTGCATTTTTACGCTACTTTACAATCAGGAAGATTACTAAGGAGCAGAGCTAGTTCCAACCACGGGCTGCACCCACACACATCCATAGAGGAGGGCCGGATGGTGAAGGACAGGGATCGTCGGGCGGACCCAGAACTCTGAAAAAGCTTTTCAGGAAATGCCAAACCTGGATCTTCTGCATGGCACGCAAACGCGTTACTATTCGGTCATCCGTCCGCCTAATACATGGAGCAATGAATCGACAATTAATTAAACTACACTTAGAAAAATTAGGAAATCACATATATAATAGCAAACAGGGGCATAATTTATCGAAATATATATACTGCATATAATTTTTTGCAGATATTAAAATATATGAATTTTTTGCAGCATTAAGCCTATTATTCGATGTATTGTATTTGGTTTCAAGAGTTTCATGATAAAATCTTATTTATATATTATGCTTATTTTTTAATTAATATGGTAAATTTATTAATAATAATATTTTAAATACCATACCGATTATTAACTGATGATTAATTCATTTAAATAATTCACAATTAGAAATTCAATTGCCGTTTCCCTCTAGTAGGTGTTAGCAGAATTAAAATCAAAGTCGCCAAAGAGAAAGATATGTGGTACGAAATATTACCTTCTGCTGGTATAATTTTTGTTTGTTTAAGTCTTCCTATATATGCAACTTATGCAATAAATCGTATAGGATATGGTAAAGTAAGTGTTTATAATTATATATAGAAAATTTGTATAAAAAAATTTGAGAAAATATTTGTTTCAAAGAATTCCGGTTTTTCAGATAGTAATTTGAATTCTGATAAATAAATTAATTCTTTTTGATATTACAAATAGAATTGGATTATATTTTCATTATTATTTAATTGTTTATTTGACATGATATGTACTATAACTAAATTTATTTTAGTGTTTGGTCTATATATAGTATTTTGCAAATTACAAGATATAATGGGTATACCATATAATGTACCCAAATTTTTAAATAATATAAAAAATTTAACTGTTTTGAACTTAACTTAAAATTCATATAAATGAAATAATATAATTTTTCATAATTTGATGAGTTTATTCTGATTACAAAAACATCAATGTAAATTTATTATAGGAATATTTATATAAAATTATTAAACCAAATAAGATCCATATTATATATAATATAAAATATGTAGAAAATTATTATAGAAATGCAATAATAATTCTAAAAATTGACAAAAAAAAATTTTAGCCTTACAGACGGACTCTCATAACCTCAGCAGAACGTAGATTCTTCATGAGAGATCAGAGATTAACTGGAAATGCACATAAAACAGTGGTAAGAAAAATTCAGGTTTTTGGAATAATTTATAAGATACTGTATTTGTTGGCTTATAAGATGCATTTTTTCTTTATAAATATCTTTAAAAATTGGCCTCCATCTTATAAGTCAAAAATAATAATACTCCACACATGAAAACTGAGGAAGCAGCAAGTGACAAAATGTAGTTAATGGATAATTTACTTGTGAAACAGATATTATAATAGATAGTCAATACACTTTAATAATTACTAGACTGCTGTTGAAGTAACAAGTGAATTTCAGTTATACATTTAAACTCTGATTAGTATGACCATGTTGAAGATACAGATGATCATGTAAGTCAGTGTTTCTCAAACTTTTTTTTATGACAGAACACTTCACAAATCCTGAAATTTTTACAGAACACCTTGGTTATTGTATATTATAAGTAGATATTAATAATAAATAAATCAGACAAGTAAGTATAAGAGTTAAGAAAACTAAATAAACATTTATTAATAAATTGTAATTATGTAAAATAAAACATGAAAATAGCAAAATAAACTATGATTTCAGTTTCAACTTGGCACAGCATTTAAAATCATATGAGACATATTAATTTTCATAATTTTTACGGAACACTTATTTGCCTTCTGTGGAATACTGTTGTTCCACGGAACATAGTTTGGGAAACACTTATGTAAGAAATGAATTTGAACATGAATAGTATAGGTAATTCCTGATTTACATAGATCTACATATTTTGGAAAGATTTCCTGACTAAAAACAAAAATATACTGATCATAGCTGATAAAATTATAAGGCAGAGATACACACATTTTTCCTAATTTTATATCAGAAAAAATTCAGTATTTATTATAAGTACAGTAAAACCTTGATTTTACGGACACCATCCCAAAAAATAAAATAAATAATAATAATACAATATTTGCATAAACTGTCTATAGTATAGCTACATCCAGCATTTCTTATCTGTACTGGTGCGTGTAAAATAAAGCACTCATTGCATAATGCGTCATTTTTATTTTAACAACTTACCTAAATTTAATATACATGTATGTAGGTAATTTAATTTAATTTAAAATACTCTATGTAAAATAATACAGTTTTTAGGCATAAGTCACATTAATTAGTACAGGTATGTTGAAAATGCTAATTAATGTTTATAAAAAAATGTTACTTCGATTTTACGGACTAGTCTTGCCCCCTATAGTCCGTAAAATCGAGGTTTTACTGTACATGTGTTTTATGGGCTTTATTAAGTTAGTTTTAATTAATAAGCCAGCCCAAACCTGGGCAACTCCTGATAATCTGAATGTGTGGGACTCAGAATTCAATCCAGCTTCAAGATAGTGAATGTGTGGAATGAACTTGGTGTTGTAATGCTTTACCACATAAATAATTTGTGGTAAAGCATTACAACATTAAAAAGTTATATTAAAGAATAAGCATATAATTATTATATGCTTATTCTTTTTAATGTTGTTTTTGTATCATAGTATAGAATGTGCTATGATGCACATATGTTTTAAAATAAGTATGATTTTGCTGAATGATCAACTTATGTACATTTGTTTTATGGGCTTTATTAAGTTAGTTTTAATTAATAAGCCAGCCCAAACCTGGGCAACTCCTGATAATCTGAATGTGTGGGACTCAGAATTCAATCCAGCTTCAAGATAGTGAATGTGTGGAATGAACTTGGTGTTGTAATGCTTTACCACATAAATAATTTGTGGTAAAGCATTACAACATTAAAAAGTTATATTAAAGAATAAGCATATAATTATTATATGCTTATTCTTTAATATAACTTTTTAATGTTGTTTTTGTATCATAGTATAGAATGTGCTGTGATGCACATATGTTTTAAAATAAGTATGATTTTGCTGAATGATCAACTTATGTACATTAAGGGTTACTACAGTACTGAAATAAATAATATTAAAATACCTATACCTTTCATTATTGGCTTTTGAGTTTTATTTTTTATTAAATTTTAAACTTCAGTTGCATTAATAATAAACTTTGAAAGTTTTTTTTTAATATTCTTTGCTGCAGTGTCATATTAACTGATAAATTTAGTAAATATTAAATAAAATTCACACTATTTAAAAAAATGGGATAAGTTATATTTGAGATTATAGTACTTTCAGGCTAATATAGCATCAACAGATTACAATTACTATTGTAATCTGTGATAATGATTTTGATAATGTAAATAATCAAGTAATTGTAATAGTAAGCTAAATACCGTTACTATTACACCGTTATACTATTACTATTACAATTACTTAATTATTGTACATAATATATTTTAAATAGAATTGTCATATACTGGAGTATTAACAGATCTATACATAACTTCCTAGTCATTATTTCAAAAGCCATCTTCACTTTGGATGGTAGTTATCAATAAAGTCTTTATTTTTATTTTTAATTGTTTTTCTATATATTCTTTATTTTTCTATAATTTTTCTAAACATTTTTCTATAATTTGTACCTTCTCAAGAAAAATGCTACAAATAAAAAACAATGTGATTTTATGGGAACATATTAACAAATATTTAAAATTTCATATCAGCATTTTTTTTGCTGATATGAAGTATTTCTTTATTAAGTTTGATTACCAATATACTTACTATTCATGTAAATTGATAAAGTTACAAACTTAATTCATAGCTCAGATACTACTGCTATTTTGCCTCCAAAAGTACTAAAATAACTTTATACAGGTGCTCCTTTAGTTACAAACATTTGTACCTATGAATGTGAAATTTCATTTTCAGATTTCATAAAATTTCAAAAACTCTTCAATAGTTTCAAGTAATATGATAGCAAGATGCTCTAGCAACCAATATAATGCAAAATTACATAGTTAGTTAACATATTACAGCAGTATTTCAAGATAGCTGCAATTACAATCTACTGCATCATAACCCTTTCTTTTAGCAGTATCTATGTATTTAATGCTTTGAGCATCAATTATACAGAAACTAGTTTTCTATTTCTGACCGTTACTAATATGAACCTCTCCAACTAATTTTTTTTAAAACACATTCCAAAATACTTTATCTTCACTTTGTTTTTCACTCCATTTTTTAAAGTAGTCGTAACAACTTCTATATTTTGGGAACTCTTGTGGCAAATTCTCCACAGGGGCTGCTTTTTAGGACATATAATACTGCACAAAATACATCATACAAATCAAGTTTTCTTAGCTTTGTCTTTTTTCTACAGGATTCTAGTTCTGGTAAAATAATCTCAAATTTTTCCCAACTTATGTCACTTGGATATAAACTTCAAAAATTTCTCACTTTATATTTGTTTTTCATTAAAATCTGAAATAAGAAACTTTTATTGGTCCAGTTGTGAAATACAGTATATAAAGTTTTTAATACTTTTAGAGCTAAAATATTAGCAGTATCTGAGTTATAACAATTTGATTTATATACAAAATATATGTATGAATTATGTTTGTAACTAAAGGAATGCCTATATACTGCATTTTGTAATATATTTTTAAAACTAGATCAATTAGAAGTTTCTTATTTCACAAGTTTGAATGGAAAGTTTTAATTATAAAGCAAGGGTTTTTACTGATATCTCCACCATCTTAAAATACTGACATAATATGCTAACTGACTGTTTACTTTTATATAATATTGATTGCTTGAACTTTCTGCTATCATAATACTGACAGGGTTGCAGAGTCGGATAGTAAATGATCCGACTCCGACTCCGATCAATAAAATAATGCAAAAATAACTATTAAACATACACAAATATATAGAGGATTATAAGAAATAAACAACAAACAAAATTTTTTATATATATATATTATATTATAACAGTTCATGTGATATTAGCTCTTTCTCATGCACCATTTCCAAGCATTACTTATAGTTAAAGGGTCTAATTTATTGACCGGTTTAATATTGGTTTTTCTTTTTTCAAAGATCGCTAGTCTCTCTGCAACTCTTCCTCTTCTAGGATCTTGTTCACCTCTAATAACCTTTGCATTGTTCCAATCCACTTCTAGTGTCTCTCTGCAACTCTCCCTCTTCTAGGATTTTGTTCACCTCTAATAACCTTTGCATTGTTCCAATCCAGTTCACAATTGTGGGCTCTTGAAATACAAAAGGAAATTAGAGAAAACTACTGGTATGAAAATTGAATTCAATAGAAAAAACACCCTTTTTAACACTATTAGAAACGATAAAGATAGTATTAACCCTCTTTATATTCAAGGTGTCTACCAGATCCCAGCTATTGACAAAGACTTCAACCAGCAAATCACGTACATAGCAGGGTTGCAGAGTCGGATAGTAAATGATCCAACTCCACCTTTTAAAAAAAAAAATCCACCAGTGTTGCAGAGTCGGAGTCGGGAGTTGGAGTCGGATTTTTAATCTGCCCAGAGTCGGGAGTCGGAGTCGGATTTTTAAACTATTCGGAGTCGGGAGTCGGATTCGGATTTTTAAACTGCCCGGAGTCGGAGTAGGAAAAAACAAACGACTCCCGACTCATTAAGTCCCTATTTACCTAAGGTTAGAGCTATATATATCATTTCTAACTATTAAGGCTAATGATAGTAAATTATGAATAATATCAATTATCTAAATTTATGAAAAGGCCCCAAAATAATAGAAATGTTTTGAAAATGAGAAGTACCTGATTTTATTGTATAATATGGGAAACTTTGTAGAAATGTTTTTAATACTTTTAAAATATTTAGGTAATTTGATTATTCATATTTGATTAACCATTGTATGTTATTAATAATACTGTATGTATAAATGTGTTGCTTTTTAAATAAAGTGCATATTGTATTATATAACTATTTATTGTTTGTAATTATTTAGTGTAATAGAAGTTGATATATTTTTAAAAATTTTTTAAATACTTTATTTTTATTATACTTTTATAAATAAATATATATAAAATAAATAAAAGTTTGGATTTTTCAAACATAAACGTGATGATGATAAAATTATATAGGAAATAAAAATTAAATTTCATTTCTTTGAAATATATTTTACCAAAAGAACGGCCACAATTTTGTGCGAAATGACGTCATGATAAAGTGAGCAATGTTGTACGTCATATCATGTGATTAGCTGGTAGACGGCACTCATTTCCCGTGCTTCTGGATAGACCGTTATTCAAGATGGTGGACAACAGTGTGAACATCTACGTGGAAATATTTTTCAGGAAAAATGTATCTTCTATTTTATAACGTTCTCTTAAATATGGTTTATAAGTGAACGAATGGTACTGAAGAGGGATCGAGAAAAGATCCGAAAATGTTCTACCATAATAAATAACTTTATAGTTGCTAGTAGAGCTGTTTGTCTTATAATTGGTTTAAAGCAAGTAGTTTCCCGTAATATTGTAAGATCTGACTCCAACTCCTGCATAGTTAACTTTAATATTTTATTATTACAGGTAAGTCTTCATGCTACTTTATACGAGGGTCGTTCAACCCAATCCGGGACTTTTTTCTTTCCAGGTTTAAATGGATGCCTATACGACGCAAGTCACGTGATAAATAGTTTCTTGCTATTACATCGGCGGCGCTGTGGTGCTTGAATCTGATTGGTTGATCGTTCACCAATTTTTAACATAGAAAGTTTTCATGGCTGAATCACGTCGGTCAGCATTCGTGGCAGGGTTGCAGAGTCGGATAGTAAATGATCCGACTCTGACTTTACCTTTTTAAAAAAATTCCGACTCTGACTCCGACAACACCTGTCAAATAAAATCCGACTCTGACTCCCGACTCCACCTTTTAAAAAAATTCGACTCAAAGTTGACCATCTGTATACAGGGTTGCAGAGTCGGATAGTAAATGATCCGGCTCCGACTCCGCCTTTAAAAACAAAATCCGACTCCGACTCCACTTTTTAATAAAAATCCGACTCCGACTCCCTAAAATTTGTAAGATCTGACTCCAACTCCTTCCCTAAAATTTGTAAAACCTGACTCCAACTCCTGCATAGTTAACTTTAATATTTTATTATTGCAAGTAAGTCTTCTGGCTACTTTATATTAATTTTATAGCACTTTGGCCCTACTTTTTACAATTTTTAAGAGATAGATATCCAAAATTTGGGCTGATATATAGGTTGTTACAATTTACAATAGATATAACAATTAGCAACTTGCATTTCTCTTTCCAATGTATTAAAGTCCTTTTAAAATTTTACATGATTTATTTTATTGCTATTGAAATTTGAAGCTTCAAAGACGGCCGTATCTCTATCACTGACGATCCCGGTCATGGTGGATCACAGCCCACGGTAGTCATTCCTGAGAACATTCAGCTGTGATTATTTGCTCATGCGTAGTTGCATATGATGCAAAAGTCACGTGATTAATAGTTTCTTGCTATTACATCGGTGGTGCTGTGGTGCTTGAATCTGATTGGTTGCAAGTATAGGAAGTTGACCATTTGTATATACCTAATCTGTGGGTCACATGATCACTCATACAAGATCGTTCGGTTTTCAAATGCACCCAACGATTTGGAATTGGACGACGTAATAGAACGAAGAGTTTTCGTCTGATGTTGTTATGCTAATAGTTATTTGTTTTTTATATTATATTATTTCAAGTTATTCGATTGAAAGTATTTAAAAATATATATTCGACAATGGAACGTCCGTTATTTGATATTATTATGCATTATTAATGTCTACTTTGCCGATTCCGTAACATTTGACGTCGTGACGTAATTTTTCACGCAGACGTGGTATAGTGGCAATTTACTTTTGTTCTCGACTGTACATTTAATGCTGTTGACCAGGCATGTCAAACTCATTTTAATTTAAGGGCCATTTAATGAGCGTGTAAGATTACCACAGGTCACATCACATTTAAATTTTTTTAAAATTATATTTTAGAGTAAGGATTCAGAAATATAGATAGGATAATTAAAAACATTGTGTAATCAAATGAACATATTGCAAAAATATATAATTACTACATAATTGTTTTTAATTATACATGTTTTTTTATTTAATTCCTCGTTATCAATCTTTAATTTTTTATTAAGCATTAAAACTCACATTTTCTGTACAAAAACAAAAGCTTTCCATTAAAATTTTATAAAATCAAATACCATAGTTACTTACAATTTTTAAATAATTAATAACACAATAAATAAATCTTCAGAAGCCCGGTAGCACATCCTCTATACACGTCCTTCAAAGAGGGATTGTTTGGAACTTAATTATTGTATTTGTCTATCCAAAAAAAAATACAGGTTCTCATTTATGGCTTTTTGTTTTTTTGGTATGAAATTTTGCACAAAACGATGTAGTCCTTGCAGGAAAGCATTTAGTTTGTGTCACTGATCTGAAAGATCAGTATCATCTATACATATATGTTCAATAAGGACAATTGAGAAAAACTTGTGCAATTACATTTCATTAAAATCAATCTAGTGTATAATAATATATGACACAGTTACAAAGCGAGAGTTACTTCCTATTATCTTATAACATATTGTTCTCATTTTCATTTTAGTTAAAAGCGTTGAGGGCCACAAAAAAATCACATCGAGGTCTGTACGCGGCCTGCAGGCTGCCAGTTTGACACCCATGCTGTTGACCATATTATAGCTATAAATCACTTGACCTAAAGTCATTACTTTTGGGTCAGTTTCAACTGCATATACACTAAATAAACAAAGGATCGACAATAAATGGTTAATAAATTAAAATAAATGCAAAAATGTAATTAATATTTATTTACATATTAGGTTGATGCATAATTCCGTAGCGTTTTAAATATAGGTTTGTTAAGTTTGTTTGTTTAGTCTTTTATTTATGAAATTCAGTTAAAAATTTGACCAAATCAAACAAGCAACTATTCAACAATGTAATCTCCGTCATTGTCAATAACTTCCTGCCAACGTTGGGGTAGTTTTTGGATCCCCGTCTGTAGAAATCTGTTGGTTTTGAGTTTAGGAAGTCATCAATCCAAGTTTGGAGAGCAGTTTCGGATGGTCACAGATGTTCCTAGCTGCATTTATTGGTTAAACTCGTGCAGCAGAATGTCGGAAATGTTCATTTTTCTCGACCTGACACTCCATCTTCAACAGCGAAGAAATAACAATCATTTGTAACAATCTCGCTGACAGCTCTTATTCCACAAGACAACACTCCAAAGTAAACAGTGACAATGTAAAAACGGTAAACAAATGAACAGCAATGCATTGACGTCATAACGATAGCTTCAAGGCCAACGATAGTGTTCAGTATCAGGCCCCAGTGTAGCCAGGCCAAATCAGAACGCTACGGAATTATGCATCAATCTAATAATTAGTCATTATTGCATTTTTATTAAAGTGATTTTTCTGATAGGAAAATAGACTAAGCTTAGAAAGCAAATGGAGGTGGGTTTGATATTTACTCCCAATCATTTGCTGAGTACAACTATTTGATGTTTATGTTAGAAACTCTTCTCACTTTATTTGTTAAATATTAGTATGAAAGACAATACAGAGGTATATAATATAAAATATGAAGGATTATTGGTTAAGAAAATGGCAGATATTGTAATTCAGTAGAACACGAAGAAATCATACAATAAAGTATATTACTTTTAAATAAAATTATAAAATAATAAAATTAAAAAATTAGTATCAATTAATGAAAATAAATATATTTTCTTTACAACACAAAGTTTTTATAAATATAACAAAGATTAAAAAGAAAACAAAGTATAGAAATTTAAATTATTTTGCTGGGACAAATTTGCTAAAATTTTAAATTTTTTTACATGATCTTAGAAAGCATGATGAAGGAAGATATCCTGAAAATATCAATTAGATAGCTTTAAAAATAACAAAAATATTGCAATTAATATAAATATGCAAATTTTCGAAACATTTATGAATAATGTGTTTAGAGAAACCGAAAGTCCTTGTCTGTCAGTAGAGTTAATAAAATTATTTTTTTTCTCAAACTGTTCACATATCCCTTTACCACTGTTACTCAATTTTTTCACATGCCCCGATATATCTTAGTGAATACAGAGGTTGGGAACCAGGGTTGCAGAGTTGGATGGCAAATGATCCAACTTCGACTCCACCTTTTAAAAAAATCCGATTCTGACTCCTACTCCATCCAAAATCCTCTGATCCTGCAACCAGGATTGCAGAATCGGATGACAAATGATTCAACTCAGATTCCACCTTTTAAAAAAAATCTGACTCCAACTCCCTAAAATTTGTAAGACTGGTTATTCCGACTCAGACTCCACAACTCTAATTCTGCAACCCTGTTGGGAACCACTGCCATAGAAAATTAATAGGTACTAGAGGTACATTTTCTGCATTTTAAGGAATAAATAGCATTTCAACATTATTGTATTGTATTATATTTTAAAAAGATAATGAAAATTTTAAGTTTTGTGAGTGGGGGACCTAACCTTCATTTTATAGCACTGCACTTTGAAAAATCATTTTTAGAATTATGGTTATTTGAATTATGAATGAAATTTTTGAATATATCTCTATTATAAGTTGGAACTCTTTATTAAATATCAAATAATGTATGACAATACATATTTAATTGATAGTAAAAATAACTAATGTTAAAAATTATTATTATTCAGAAATGAATGAACTAACCAACCAGAATGCTACAAAGAACAAATATTTAATCAGAAATCTAATTGTCCCCAATTAAACCAGTGGTTTCCAAACTTTTTGTGTCTGCGCCCCCCTTTTTCATAAAAAATTGGCATACCCATCATTTTCATAACACACTAATTTTATAAATACTTTCTACTTACAATTTAATACTACAAAACAATATGCCATATTTTGTATAGATAAAGTTCTTATACATAAAAAATATATATTTATTATGGTGTAATAATTTTAATTACAATTAAAACAAAAAAAGAAAGAATACATAGTACTTAATGGCATAGATGGGCTTGTTTTTGCAGCACTGATTCTCTCAAATCGGGTGACATGGAAGATATTGCTACTTGCAATTCTTTTACAATTACTAAACCAGATCATCATTTTGTCTTTAAAATAGCTATAGCAGAAAGTTTCTAGATATATATAGATTATGTACTGGATGGATATACATAGATATCCAGCTATAGCAGAAAGTTTCTGGATATGCATACTGTAGATATATGTACTGTATTTATAACTGTTTTGCTGATTCAGTTTTTTTGACAACAATTTAAATTTATTTTTTGCTTGTTTATATCAAAAATGATATTTTTATTAATTCTTATGTGCTCCCTTGGAATAGACTCGTACCCCATTAGTGGGGTGAGTTTGGAAAACACCGAATTAAACAAAGAAAACCATTAAGATTATATCAATATTAGATAATTAATAACAAGAATGCATTTAATTTGATACTTTGTAAAATTTATCTAACTTCACAGAAGATTGTGTATAGATAAAATGTTCTAATTGAGAGAAATTTATCTTAAAAATAAAAAGTCTGTCTTTCTTTAATATAGTTTATTTTTAACCAGTATCAGAAAAAACATTTTTCACGTTTTTAATACAAAAAAAAAATGACTTTGATCAAAAACATTGTAACACAGGATTAACAGTATATCACAGAATAAAAAACAGTCAAAAATTTCTCTTTATAATTAATATATATGATATTAATGATATATATTTTATATTTTGTAATCCAATCCTATAAACGAAAAAACAGAATACTGAATTTCAACTTGTTTTCCAAATTCAACAGTAAAAGTGCTCACCATTGCAGGAATTAATTTATCTATGCTACTAAAATGATAGGGATGATATTTGAATGAAGGAGGAGCTTGGCCTATAGCCCACTGAAAATCAAAGGCATGTCTTTGTTGTAAACTTTGTGATTGTTTGTCTGTGAAAATATAATATATATATATATAGAGAGAGAATTTTGATTGTTTTCTATTCTGTGATATACTGTTAATTCTGTATTACAGTATTTTTGATCAATATCATATTTATTTATTTTGTTGTATTATTTTGTAAACAAACCATTATCTTGTTACAAAGTTGTTTCTCATATTCCAAGCAATAAAAATTCAAATTTTCTATCTTTAATTCATTAGTTTAACATATAAGGAATAAAAATCAATCTCAGTTTACAAGATTAAAACCTTATGGAAAATGCTTGTACTAAATTACCTAAATAAAAGTAAACAATAAGCTAAATAAGGTATCTTGCTTATTTGGCTTATTGTTTATTTTTATTTAATACTTAAAATAATAAGTATTTCAATATAACTAAATTACCACTGATCTAAATGGAAAAAGAATGCATTCCTAAGGTCCAAAAATGTCATTTGTTTTTTTATTGAAATATCATGACATACCAGCTAGTTATATAAAAGATGATAAAATTACATCAATAATTAATATGAATTTTTATAATGCAAAAAAGTTTAAACGAATATATATAACTAAATTTCCATTTATTATCATAAAATCTTAAGTCCATTGTAGCACAAATTCACATATTTTTTTTTTCCACTGTGAATTTGTGATATAACGGACTTAAGGTTTTTTTTGCAAAAAAAGTTTTCTTAAAGAAAATCCACAATATGTCAACCATGACATAGAAAAGAGTACACTGCATAGTAAAGCAGTCTTTCACAATCTGAAGGATATGGGTTCAATTCTAGATCTCATACTTCCATATTTCACCTTCAAAATCTGTTGGCCAATCCAATGATGGTATGAGTAGTCTGCAGTAGGTTCTGGAATAGCCCAGTCATTTAATCATCTTTGAAAAGTAGCATAAAATTGCAAAGTGAAACTGACCTTAGTAAAACTTTATACCTGTTATTGTTTAGTAATTTCAATAAAATACAAAAATAAGTTATAATAATTCATTTAGAATGTTATCAAAACCATTAATATAATATGCTTTCTTTCTCATTTTATGCTGCTTTCCATTCTATTGCCATTGACCAGATGGCTGCTTGAAAGCATTCACTTGGAGGATCTAGGTTCTATATCTTCAAATTTTCAGAGTGGTTCAAGTCCAGCCCATTGAATTTAATTCTTCAGTCCTCTGAATGATCTCATCAAGAGTGTTGGCCAGTCTGTAATGGTCTCTAAAAGTGGCCAATACTAGATACAGATCAGTATCTTTCATGTGTAATAAGGCAACTTAATAAAAATTAACTATTCTATTGTCTACTTATCCGTTATCAAACTGATAACGGATATCAATAACCAAGGATCCTGCTTATACTCATTATAAGGTGGGGCATTAATTGAAAGATTTACTTTGAGCCTGAACCTTCCTCAGAAAATATGAGTCTCAGATCTGAAACAAATCCAAAACTTCAGGATGTTAGGTAATGTTATATTATGCAGCAATCCAGTTGACATTGTAGAAGAGAATTGGATTGTGGAAGAACTATGGCTGAGTTGTGACACTTCATATAAATTTTGAGAACAGATCCAGATTCAATTTTGATTCTATGACAAAAAGTCAAAATCATTTCACATGACAAATCCAGCTGTCTATATTTTATATTGAAAGTTGATAGAATACTGCATGTAGAATAAAACCACATTTCAAATTTTAAATAAATATAAAATATTTAAAATTTTGGAATAGTTATATAAAAAACACTTGTGTAATGTTTGTCGTCATCTCCACCCTTTTTTGTATTAAAGTGTATCCTCAACTTACAATGGGGTTACATTTTGATAATCCTGTCGTAAGTCAAAAATAACCCATAATGATGATAATTTTAGTAGTAATAATAGACTAACTTTTACTATTATACTGCTAAAACCCTAACAAACTAAATTAAAAATTCACAGCGCTTCTAGCAGTAAAGTATCAAACTAAATTTATTAGTTAAAATACATGCAAATGTTTTTGATGTGCTTCACATTCTCTTCAGGCCCACTTAATTGTTTTGTGGGCCTGAAGAGGATGTGAAGCACATCGAAAACATTTGTGTGTATTTTAACTAATAAATTTAGTTTGATACTATACTGCTAGAAGTGCTGTGAATTTTTTATTTAATAATAATAGACAATGGAATACTGAATTCTTTATGATGATATAATTGCAGGATTTTATCCTGTATCCTCAAGGCTATAAAATAATCTGGAAATGAACTAGGATTCCCAAGGCAGAAAGAGATTGCTTCACTAAATTTTTAAATAAAACAATAAATGCATCTCTAGCCAATATGCTATTTAATTAGCCAAATATTAGATTATTATATAGGCCATCATAAGATCAGAATATCATAAATCAAATAATCATAAATGGAGGACAAACCTATACCTATCATTAAAACAAGGAGATCCTTATTCCAGTCTGAAACATTTTTCTTACAAATTTCTCATAAAATCAAGGTAAAAGTTCATAAATTGAATTTTGATGCAAATTATATTTGTCATTAAATTGGGTCTCTTATAATGGGGGTTTAGTAAACTTGAATTAATCTGTACTATGAATTTCATGATGAAGTACTACTAACATTTACAATCCATGTGCTTAGGTCATTTCCAGTTTTATATAAATGCTTGCATTTGTGTTGCTTATTCAAAAAAAAAAAAAAAAAAAAAAATTATAGTTATTTATAAAATTTATTGCTAGTAAAAAAAAAAAAAAAAAAAAAAGTTCTTTATCCTGAATTTTTCAAGTTATTGTCTTTACTTATCATGCAATTAATTTTTATTACATTTCAATTATCCTTAATTTTTTATATCTGTAATTATAAATATCACAGTACAAAGGTATTGTGTGACACACTCATTATATCAATATATTGAGATTATTTCTCTGTAATTGAATATTTAATATAACTTTTCAGAATTTAAAAATTACATAAAAAAGCCAATCCTGTATTCTATAAATAGTACTTCCAACCACAAATGAAAATTTAAAACATTTTGGCTATTTTTAATAAATTAACAGAAGTAAATTATATAGAATACTCTATGAAGTTTTTTTTAATTTATAAAACAATTTTCTCCTGCACATATAAAATCTATTTAAATCTGCTATCATCATTGTAAACTAGTAAAAAAACTAGTCAAAAAAAATAGTTCAAACTTGCACAAGTGAAAACACTATTTTTGACTTGTAATTTATACAATCTTGAACTACTTTTTGAATTAGTAGCTTAACAATTGCATATACAGAAAAAAACACAGAAATGTATATCACTACCAGAATCAAGAATACATGCATCACAATAAATTAATATATGATTTTT
The DNA here is from genome assembly GCA_000484575.1 of Olivierus martensii. NCBI lineage: Eukaryota > Metazoa > Arthropoda > Arachnida > Scorpiones > Buthidae > Olivierus > Olivierus martensii. Next base: position 38,631 of record AYEL01090541.1, read on the forward strand.
GCTGTTATTGTTATATTTCTAAAATTTTGAAATAAATTAACTGCAAATACATATTTACATTATGAATTTAATTTCTTATAACAAAATTTGTCGTTTATTTAAATACAAAAAATATTTATTTTATGATAAGAGAATTTATGTTTAGGAGTTCATAATTACGAACATTTTTTATTATGAACTTTATATATGTACATACAATTATGCCATTTTCAAATTTAGAAATATTCAAAAATTTTATACATTATTTTTAACATTATGATAGCAAAACAGTTTAGATATAAAATGTAATATACAGTTATATAATAATTTAATGTGTAAAACATTAAATAAACTCTTATAATATTGCAACATTTCAAGATGGTAAAATATTCCATTAAAAATTCCTACATTAGAATTGAAATATTTAAATAAGTGAAATAAAACTTTCAAATTGGTCCAATGCAATATATGTATATGTTTTGTACTTACAGAATCAGCCTAAGAATAGATTTGAGTTATGATTAGGCAAATCATTTTTTTTTACTAACTTCCAGTTGAATTATTTTTTACTACACTGAAAAATAATTCAACCAAAAGTATAATATATATTTACATACCAGATTCATTGTTTTATTAATTAACAATAACTTCAATACAATAATTTCATAATTTAATCATAATAACTAAAAGCCATCCAATATCAACCTAGAACCGAAGAATTTGAATAGTAAAATACTATTGGCAAGCATCAGTATGGCAGGACAATACTGATCTGATCAATGTTTTGAGTGTTGAACTTGCAATTCAAACAATTTTACTATATGTAGCAGATTTTGCATATTTTGAAAAGTAAAAACTTCCATCTTGAAAATGGAATGGATTTTAAAATTCAGAATATTTACTAATGCAAGACTGCACAAAAACTGGGACAAATGATCACTATACTTATAAACAAAGCTTGTGTTATATTTGTAATTAGAGAAACACTTGTACTAATAAATAAATTAATTATATTTTAAGAGAAAGTATCCCATTTTTTTCAAATAAAATTGAAAAAATTATAGACAAAAACATTTTTACTGAACAAATTTATATAACCAAACAGCAAAATAATCAAAACTTGCCAAAATTTCTCTATTAAAAAAATTGCTTTTGGAAATCAAAAAATTGTTATTCCAATAATGTTATATAACAGCTGACATATCTTTTCTCTTCTTAGTAATTCTACTTTTATAAGATAATGAAAGTTCATTTTATAAAATTATAAAAATTTCAATTGATGAAGAGCATTTTCTTACAGGATATAAAGATCTTTTTATCTTCATTCTAAGATACTTAATTTTAATTTCTCATCTTATTCTTAATAGGGGAATATTAAATATAAATAGTGAGTTTGAATACTTAAAAATATTGCCTTACCTTTTGTGATAAAGCACATCACTGCACAAACTGGAGCAAATGCTGCAACAACAATAAAAGTGACATCACTTGTCAACAAGCAATGGTGTCAGCAAATAATGGTGTTGTGAAACTACACTATGCATTATGACACTTCTTGCTACAAGTGATATTAGCTATTTTACCTATTTGATTTATATTTTATGAAAAATTAATGACTTTAATAGAAAAATATGACTTTTTTTTTAAATTAAGTATTCATTGATTTTGTTTCTATTTAAATATAAAAATATACTATTTAAGTCTAATATCAAAATAAATAGAAAATATAACATTTTTATCTGTGTTTAATCAGTCATGTTGGGGTAGTGTGCAGTCAAAATTTTTGATTCAAACTTTTTATGAAAATTCAAAATTAAAACAATTGAGAAAAACAGAACAATTAAAATCAAATATATTAAATATAATTTTGCTTTAGAATATATTTTTTTCTGATCTCATAAAAAATTGATAACAGAGATCAAAAACAAATAGCCTTATAGGTATACCGACTTATGTAAAAATCTATCACAGTTGTACTGCTACTATTACTACTGATAATAATAATAATAATAATAAATGATCGCTAATAAATCAATTAAAATAGATGTATTAATCGATGAAAATTCTACTAATTCTTTTGGATAGTGGAAAACAGTAGGCCGGTAAATGAAAGAAAATATTGACACAGTATAATTTGAATCACAGATGAAAATATCTGTACACAAAAATATCAATTCGACAATTCATCTATTAAATAGTGATAATTAAGTACTAAAAGTTATTAGCATATTTCTGAAATAGTGTGAATTTGATTTAAAACAAGCCTATTTGTGATCTTATAGCACCATGATTTTTCAAAGAAACAAAAAATAATAAATTCATAAATAGAATTCGGTTAATCAGGTCCAATTCCGGTCTTCCAACTGCACTGAAATGGAACTCCTTAAGGTCGTAATGACTAAAAATGCTCACTTAATACGAAAAAATAAATTAATTTAACTAAGACGCCATGTTGAAAAATATACTTAACCATTATCTGAACTTACCGAACTTACCGTACTTCACATCGCATCTTAACAACCTTCCATATTTTTCAAAAACCTGCTCCAAATCGCGTTCTCTTGTATCTAGTGGCAAACGACCAACAAACAGTTGTGCTCGAGACATCTTGAAATCCTAGTTTTCTTCTGCAAGAAAATGGCGGAATACTTTCTCCTCAACACTAACTACATAGCAAGTCAAATAATCAATAACAAACTTACGGTTACATTTAATAGCCCATTATTAACCAAATTCTTATAACTTACTATAAAATTTATTATAATACAGTATTACCTAATTTCTATAAGTCAATAATATAGTATGATTTAAAAATAGAAATTAGATAGTTATTATTATTTTGAAATTATAATATTGATATTAATTGTCAATCTCAATGGAATATTCTAGAATCCATTAAAGCGGGTGAAGGATTTCTTGGATCCATAAAGCGTAGCATTTGATATTTGAATGGGACAAGACATATTGCTATCCCATCAAAAACATCTCATATATAAAAAAATAAGCCAAGTACAATATTACCGAAACAGGATATTTGTGAAAGTGCAGTTATTTTGGTTGATGTTATTATATTGTTTTCTTAAATTGTCAAACAAATAGTTGCATCTAAATTTGTTGCAATTTAGATGCAACTACTTGTTTGACAATTTAAGAAAACAATACAGAGTCAGCCAGAAAAATGTATACACTGTTTAAGAAAAAAAACCTATATTATTTCTTAATTACATTTAATTACTGTTCAAACATTTGTTACAAACCTTCAAGTAAGCATATGTTTACATTAGATGTTCAAAATATAATTAAATGTAATTAAGAAATATGATATATAGGTTTTTTTCTTAAACAGTGTATACATTTTTCTGGCTGATTCTGTATAATAACATCAACCAAAATAACCACATCTAAATTTTCACAAATATCCTGTTTCGGTAATATTGAATTTGGCTTATTTTTTTACATACAGTATGAGATATTTTTGATGGGATATCATTTATTTTTTAGATGATAGTTATTTAATTAGAAGGGCATTTATATCGAGTTGAATTATTGTGGCAGTAGAGGATCTCAAGTAATCTAAGAAATACCTATTTCCCAAATTTCATCGATATTGGTTGAACGAGACGAGAAATAAAAGAATTAGTGATAAATAGGCTTCCTACTTTATTCATTTTGGTCCTATTGGGCTGCAACTTTTATGTATTATATATGTATATGTGTTTACATATTTTTTATATATGAGATATTTTTAATGGGATATCATTTATTTTTTAGATGATAAAGAGACATTTCTAGAGAAGAAAATCGTCGTCTTCTACACCTTATAATTTTAGCCCAATTGGGCCAAAATTTTTTAGATGATTTTAAATGCTATGCCTGTATTCTGAATTTGGTCAAAATCAGTTAAGTAATGTAATATGTAAAGGAATTTATGGAAATCGGATCCCATTTTCCCCATTTGTTTTGATCTGATTGTGCTCAAATTTTCAGGGGATCTCAAGTAAACTAAGAAATACCTGTATTCCAAATTTCATTGATATCGGTTAAACGATGCGACCTATAGGTATTTGTATAGGAGGAGAAGGAGAAGAAAAAATGACCTTTTTTTTGTTGATTTTTGCAATTTTTAAACTGCACTAATTCTATTATTAATTGGATATGAAACTTCAAATTTAGCAATCTATGTCTTATTGAATATTTTCTCAAATGTAATTGTCAGATTAATAATATTTAACTTAGGACCAAAGTTAGAGTGAGTTGAATTTTGGCTGTAATGACTCCAGTAATAAGTCAAGTCAGTAACTACTATACTTGGTTAGAGTGACTGCCATGGCTCTTGATTCCTAGAAAATGTTTTGCATAAATAAAAACTGTTTCCTGCTAATAATACTTATTATTTATATGATATTATTAAGAAAGTAGGTAGATTTATGCTTCTGTACTGAAGATCTTTGTAAAGCCAAAATGTTGTTCTCGGTTTTTATAAATTATTTTCAATTAAATAAAAATAATTTTTCCTGATTTTATAATTTTTGAAATTAGTATATAATAATATCATATGTCTAATTTGAGGAATGTTATATTTCTTGTAATAAGATGTCTATGAAATTACAGATAAATAAAATTTGTGTAATAAAATACGATGATTGAACCTATACAACATTATGCCATATTATTGTTTCCAGACTGAAGGTAAGACAATGCCACATGGAACAATGTCATATTAGTAATATGATTTTTAAGATTATCAAACAATACACAAAAAATATAAATAAATTTAGTAATATGAAGTTTTAATAATATAAACTAACATGTTCAAACTTGTTACTAATTCATTTGCCTTCTTCCTGATATGATGAATTCAACAGAAAAACAGCTCTTCACAGGAAAGTTTAAACTTTCCTGTGAGAGCTGTTTTTCTGTTGAACTTGTTACTTACAAATACAGTAGTATTTTTTGCTATACATCTGGAAATTTTTTTTTAAATTACAGAAAATATTTTATAATAAAGTCAAATTTACATAATTCGCATATTACATAACTGGAATGAATGCCTGTACTGTGTTTAAATTTGATACATATACAGAAACAATTACTAATTATTAGTGAGCTTTTATTTCACCTTATTTGTGCATTATGAACTATTAAAACTTTTGTGACATCATAGTACAATATTGTTCTGACATTATTGAAAGAGACAAATGCCACATATAACAATATCATTCAATTTAAAAGGCTTAGTTTTTACTTCTTTACCAAGTAAATTTTTTTTCTTGACATTTTTTAATTTTTATTGGGTCTGAAATAATTATCATGTATTTAAGTCATTATTGTTTTATTAGATAAAATAATCCCATTATCCACAGCTCATATTAAGAAATCTGATTATATCATGTTGAAAGACAATAATAGTTTTAAAATAGTAACATCTTAAACTGGTTTAACATTGAAGATTCATTATAAATAAATTTTTGTTTCATCATATTTAATAACATTTTAACACCTTTTAAAATTAATTTAGAAAACCAGTTTATTATGGCACGTGCTTTAATTATTTAAATAATTATGTTTAATTTTAAATTTAAACAACCACAAATTGGAATAGAATTATTTTTGATGGGTAAAGCTGAAGAGGGAATACAAGAATACCGAAAGCGCTACTTTGAATTTTATTAAAACAATTTATCTGTGAGTATAATAATTCCTGCTAATTAACTAGTTATAATTAATTAATTAAATATAACAATAATGATTTAAAATATATAAATTAGAGGGTGACTTGAATGATATTCAGAATTGCCCAGCTATTAAATTATTTTAAACAAGACATAGCTTAAAAACAAATTTTTTGCTTTTTTGTTGTTTTTCTTTTTATTCTTTGCTTACCATCTTGGAGGATCCAGATTTAATTTTAAATCCCACATTTCCAGTTTATTAGGAGGAGTCAAAGTTTGATTTGGCCTGTTAACTAAAACTAATTTAATAAGCACATAAAACACATGTACATATGATAAATGATAAAATTAGAAAAAAATGCTAATATCTCGGCATTATAGTTTTATCTGCTATGATCAGTATATTTATATTTTTATTTTTAATCAGGGAATTTTTACATTAAATATGGATTACATATATTGAATGAAAATCAGGGATTGCCTGTATTATTATAATCTCTTGCTGAAAATAAAAAATTTTGTTATTTCAATTTTCAATAATTTGAAAATATATGAGAAAAAAAATCATAATTATGAATAATATACTGTATATTTAATATTAAAAAATAAATAAATTGCACACACATATATGCAATTTTTTATTTTTTAATATTAAATATATATTGTTCATAATTACTATTATTTTTTTCTTTTTTGAGTATTTTGTGGATTATCTGGAGAATCTGTTATCCAGGAAAATTAATTTCCCAACCACTCTGGTTAATCAGGCATCTACTATATTATATATGAAAGCAACAGCAGAAACAACATTATAATACACTTAGTAGAAAAAGTATCATATATGTGTTACATATGTACAGCAATTAAATACAGCATATATATGTTATATATATGTTGTATTTAATTTTAAATGTAAATAAGTAATAACATTTTAAAATGCTATAAGCAGAGTATAAAATTTAAAAATAGTAGTAATATTTTCAGTTCAAAGTCAAAACTCTGTTCAGTTAAAATAATCTTTTGTGTAATATTTTTTTAGATGAAAGTAAATACAGATAGGCCTCCATAAGGGCAAATAATGGGTTCCACGAATTTCTCACACTATTCGAAGTATTAACTATATGTAAAATATGATAATTGGTTAATGCTTTGTGAGATTCCTGCCATTAGCCAACCTCACGATGAATAACCACAACACTAACTGTTTAAGAAATATTTATTTTCATATTTTACATCATTGTTCATCATCTAAATTAATAACTTACCAGGAATTGCATCTTATACCATCATCAAACCAACTGCCAAATCGAAAGCGGAAGTTGAGCACCGCTTTTGTGTCACTCAATCACATTCGTTTTTTGCTCTAGCGTAATCACTAATCTCTTCTTTATTTATTTATTTATTTATTCATTCATTTCCTGTTTATCATCAAAAGTGTTCACCATTTCATCCATTTCGATACTTTTTAAAAGAGAAAATTCTGTTTGTATGTAAACGATAACAAAGCTGAATAATAGTAATGTTAAATAGCTAACATATATACGATGATAAAGCTGAATAATAGTAATGTTAAATAGTTAACAGCAAAAAACCCATCCTGTTAATGTTAAATAGCTAATGGCAAAAAGCCCATCTTTCTGGTGTTTCACCAAAGCCAAGTGACAAAAAAAAGCCCATCTTTCTGGTGTTTCACCTCTTCAAAGCCAAGTGACTGCCATCTTTCTGGTGTTTCACCCCTTCAAAGCCAAGTGACTGTTCTTGAATCTTTCTGGTGTTTCACTCCTTCAAAGCCAAGTGACTGTTCTTGGACGGCTCCTCGTCCAGTTTTACTAACTGAAAATTAACAGTAATTTGTTAATCGACATCATAAAAGGATACAGAGCTTTGTTAGTAAGACTGGTCTATGCTTACAACTCGCATTAATCGAATAGTTGCTCACACTAACTGAAAAACAGTATCATTTTTATAAGTCGCACTAATCGAATATCGCATTATTTGAACTCTCACTAATTGAGGCCTACCTGTATTTCAAAATTTCAAACAGTTCTATTATGTTCATATATTGTGCTAACATGCAATTAAATTATTTTTTATATAAATATATATGATAAAACAATTACAAAATTGAAACTAACGTAAATTCGTATGTTATTAACACAAATATCAATATAAAATAAAGAAAATTTTTATATATGTATATTTTTAAACAATAATTAATTTTTATGTAATGTTCTTAATTAGGTGTGATTAAGAAAAATCTATTTATTTTTTATGAAATACATTTTTATGTTCTAGATTGTATTTTTTGTTTTACATACTAAATCTATGCCATATTTATATTATACAAATCTAATTTATTCTGGAATAAATTAGAATGTATATCTAATTTATTCACTAAATTGTTAACTTTTAAGTTTTCTTCATAAATGATGTTATTTTCTGCAACTTTATTTATGAAGAAAATATAAAAAGTCATCTAAAGTATTGAGAATCCCAAAAAGGGAAGGGATTCTCAGTACTTTTTAATAACTCTGAGTAAATTCTTTATATCAGTTTCATATGTATGCTTTTTGTGATACTGCTGATTTTTGGATATTTGCTGTTACATCATAATTATGTTTTTTATGATGATACACAGATTTCTAGATAGGTATCCTTTGTACTTCTTAACAACATTTAGATCTTTTATTTATTAACAGCAAGCTATATACATCTCATTTTTTATCTTACTTAATCAGATCTTTGTTATTCTGTATTGCATTAAATAAGATATTTCATCTTTAAAAGCTAATTTTTAATAGACAAACTACCTTAATGAACTTCCTTCATTCAAATGAACCTTTGAATGAAGATCCAACAGATGAATTGAATCAAGATGTTTTAAAGATTTTAAGGAACATTAAATTATCAAAGTTTTTAATAAAATCTGTAGTTAAATCCCCATGTGTCTGTATTTGTTCAGATTTCTGAAAACTACAGAAATAACTTTTAAAAGTCAGACCTGTAGTCAAAAAATGAAACTCACTAACTGTTATCCTTGAAAAGAAACTGGACAGACTGAACTAACAGATGGTATTTAAAAGAAATAAAAGGTTGCCAGTGAGAAATAAAATCATCTACTGAGTTTCTTGATGCTTTATTAAAAGTGTATCCACTACCTGATGAATATCTGAGAGTTTGATTTTGTTTTGTTATACCTCAGTATTGCAATTGAACCTGCATGTGTAGAACTATATAGAATGTTTCTAGCATTTTTACCAGAATGTGATACAGAGCCAGGAGTCCTTAGAGATATTTGTCATCTTGTGTTAGCTCTGAGGGATGTGTCCATTTACGAAATTCCCTCTCGAGAGTCTCTCATGACAGTTTTTCTCTCAGATGGATACACACCCTAAAATTAAATAGATCAATGGAAGATGAAGGGAATGAATTACTTAGTTATGGAAACATTACAGAATAATGATTTATAATATGAAATTTTTGAAAAGTAAGTCTTTTTTTTTAACCAAAATGAATTAAATGATTACATATATAATCCTACATAAACCCCTAGTTCAATATTTGAAAAATGAAGATTCATGCAAATTGCCTCAGACTAAAAATTATTTAAATAAAATATGAATTTATTCAAATGAATAGAAATTTTAATATAATTTTAAAAATCTTCAAAATCTAGTTCATTATTTGTATTAATAAGAGCAAGAAGCAAAAAGGTAACCTCACAGCATCAAAATATACTGATATGCAGAGAAGATTGGGCAAGTGTCAAAACACAACTGCTTTCTGTTGCATTCATTTCATTTCTCAGCAATAAGTAATCTATATTCTTATTGAATGGCTTTATTCTTCAACAAATAAGATTTTTATGAAATCATATAACTGAAAAATGGCAATCAATTTGATACCTGGATCTTTAGTATGAGTTTTTGTACCTTATCCCTTGAGAGTATTCTAAATTCATCTTCCAATAAATAATATGGCAAGATGAATTTATTATATTAAACTCTTATAATATAATCAATAAAATTATATTTTAAATTGTTTGTTTGAGAGAAAATATAAACAAAATATTAAAATTTATTTCTGAATCTCTTCGGAAATATTATTCATAAATCAAAAGAAAAGCAAAATGTGCAAATGAAAGTTTGATGCAACTGTTGAATATGGAAAGTAATTTAGAGCATATCTGATTGCCACAGGTATAAATATAATCAATAATATGATATAATATAATCAATTTCAAAATTATCATCTAGTATTTTGGTAGAAAATAGCATAAAGTGCTTAATCAGAAATATCAGTGATTGTTATGTTTACAGTGAAGAAAATAAAATAACCAGATGTAAAGAATAGTAGAAAACTTTACCATATTTTGTTGTTGCTCTATATTTTAAAATTTCAAATTCTCTGAGGTTACTTTTTGCTCTACTTTTATCCATAAAATTAAACAAAAATTTTTTCTAAGCATCTTTTTTGCTTAGTTTTGTTTAATTTATGGACATTATTTGTAATTGATTATGGATTTAATTTTTTGGGAAAACTGCACAAACAATGGATGTTATTTAATTTATGGATTTAATTTGAACATCATATACCGGCTACTATTAGTGCTTATAAAAGACATTTTGTTTCAAATCCTCATTTTCACTATGCAAACAATAAGTAATATTTTTATATATATGTAAATAAAAACATTTAGACGTTATATATTTTTAATACAAATAAATTTTGTTTCAAATCCTCATTTTCACTATGCAAACAATAAATAATATTTTTATATATATGTAAATAAAAACATTTAGACGTTATATATTTTTAATACAAATGATCCTGACTTAGAATATGGTTATGTTCAAAATTTTCAGTCAATTCAAATCATAACTAGAATATTATATTCCATAAAAATAATGTTATAAGAAAAATTAGGTTTCTCGAGTACTAAAACTTCGAATATTCAATAGATTTTTTAAAAGAAAAATATTGCATAGTAATGTTGAATAAAAATTGTTATATATATCATCTCTGAAAACACATTATATAGGTAAATAAAAAAAAACAAAAGGGCTCATAATTAGAAAAATGCAAAATAAACACAGCACTTACAACAAAATATTAGGTAGTTTTATTTATATGAGGAGAGGCCAAAAAGTTCTTACCCTCACCATGTTGTGTGTTATATAGATCTGTAATTATAAATTATGCTAGGTTACTGCCTTTTTTTTAAATGACTGATCCTATTTAACCTGAATTAGAAGCATGATAGTAGGTGTTATGCTGGACAAAATTGAGGATATCATTATGATATGGTTCCTTCATCTTCAAGAGAAAACTGCACAAACAATCTACAAAGAAATGTCAATTATGTATTGCGAGGAACGTCCATCATATGAGACTGTGAAAAAAAAATGGAAACAGAAATTCAAATGTGGTCATAGCAATCTATAGGATGACCCAAGAAAAGTCCAGCAAGGTCACATTTTCTGTGTTTTGAGACAGCAAAGATGTAATATTGATAGATTATTTACAAAAAAGGTCGACAATAACGGGCATTCTACAGAAACTTGCTACAAAAGTTACAGAATGGTATCAAGGAAAAAAAGCATGGTTTGTTGTCAAAAGAATGTTGCTGTTAGCTGACAATGCACTGCATAACAAGCTGCATAAATATGCATATGAAACCTTGTTCCATCCCTGTATTCCTAACATGGCACCTTCAGACTTCTTCCTGTTTAGAAATATGAAAAAATATTTACAGGGAAGAAGTTTCTTCAATAATGAGGTGGTCATTACTGCTATGGAGAACTGGTTTGCCTCTAAATCTGCCAATTTATACAAATATGGAAGTAAACAACTGTTCCACAGATGTGAAAATTGTGTTCCTTGAAGATGGCTATGTAGAGAAAGAAGAATTGGAGGATCAAATTTCAAATCCTTAGCACATCCACATCATGATGAGAGTAAGAACTTTTTGGACTCCTTTGTATTTAATGCTAAAATTTAGCTTGCTTAAAAGTTTAATTGATAAAATATTAGAAAACAGAAAAATGAATTTCTTGGTAATGTTATATTGGCTATAAAAATTGCCAATGCTGATTTTCTTTTTTTATTTTTTTAATCTCTCTCATGATCTATAGATGATGGATTATATTCAATTTTTTTTCTGAAATATGCAGTTGGAGTCCTTTGTACAAATGCTTTTTTTTCCAAAATGATTTCTTTATAGCAGACATTTTGCAAAACATTTCTTGAATTAAAATGAAAAAGCATTGTACACCAGCATTACCATTGTTGCTGCAAAATCTTAGATGATGGACATAGTAAGTAAAACTTTCATCACAAATAATTGTTAGAAATCAAAAACTTCTTTATTAAAGTTGGAAATATAATAAGTCTTTGTTAAGAATAACTATAGGCAGATATCACTTTTATCAAAGGTCATGCTGGTTGACATTCTGCTAACAACAGACACACAGTGTGTTTGAATATTACTCTTTGTTTTTCATGTTATAGGACAAAATCAAAATTTTAAATTAGAATAACAGAATTATTGATTTTTCAAATTAAGTTTGAAATTTAAATGATTATATAAATATGAAGTTTTATTAATAAAATTTAATATGAGAAATAGATGAATATCATATTTATTAAAATTATTGGCTTTCTAGATTTACAAGCCAAGACCATGTTTTTACAATATTTTACTATGTGGAATAACATTTAAGAAATCATACTGTAGAAAATTTTCTCTTTAATTGAATCTTTGATCTGTTTAAAGAATAATTTTGACAAATCTAGATAAAAAAAAGAGAGAATTGACAATTGTTGATTGAAAATTTAATATTAAATATACTATTTACTGGAATATGTCATTCAAAAAAATTTCTTTCATTTGTAAAGATATAATTGCAGATAACTAGGTAGATGATAAGAATAAGCATTAGAAGGCAGTTTTATAAAATAGTGCCATTATAGCAAAACAAAAAGCCAGAATGCTAGTTATTGATCATTGTATCACTTGATAATATCTAATACCAATAAGTCCTCATTTAATGTTGCTACAGTTAATGCTTCACTATTATGTCGTCAGCAAAAACTAAATTAATTAATTAAAAATTTTAAGGCAGAAAAATGGAATAAAACCCTGTTTTCTTGCATTTCCATTCATAAAAGAAAGAAAATAAGATGGAAACCTTATAATTATAGAAAACATAGTAACCATATTTTATATGAACACTGACTCAAGTTTATAATATTGTCTATGAACAATATATTTGCAGTTCATCAATCCTGCTAAATGTCAATATTTTTAGCAGGGTTGACGAACTGCAAACGCTTTGGCTTTCCAATCAGAGAACTGTCCTTGAAAAATTATATCTTAGATCAATAGAAATTTTGGTTCACTTAACATCGTTTCAGTTAAAGTTGCTATTTTCAGGAACTTAATCCTAGTGTCAAATGAGGACCTACTGTATATTAAAATGCAAATATAAAAGATTTTATTTTATATTATATTACTTTTAAAATATGATATGTTTCAATAGGATATTTGTGTATAATTAAAGCTCAAAATATGATCTTGGAGATGAGATTTCAATAAATCACCATACATACATATATATAAACTGATCCCTCCACTTCAGAGTTTAAAAATTGGTAAAAATTTGAAACCCAAAGCCAACCTCATCTTTCAAGTATTAGAATAATATGATATTTATTTAAATAAATAGATAATTTATTTTATAATTTTAAAATTTTCCAAATCCAATTCACTGTTGAATATATAAGGCCATTTAATCAAAATTCCAGGCTTATAGCATTGAAATATTGTGATGTAATGCTAAGAGAAAGTGGATAGAGAATAGAATACAATTGTATTGCATCATGCCCAATCACATTTCTCTACAATATGATTTTATTGAAGTATTTGTTTGGTAGAAAATATCAAAGAAATTTTCTGCCATTCCTGAATCTCAACAAAAATATTTAACAAAGTTTAAACAATAAATAATCAGGATAAAAATGAGAAGTAAAAATTTTGTTGCATCTAATAAAAGTGGAAAGCAACCAATGCACATGATCATCCAGAGCATAAATCTGATGTCCAAAATCACCTATAAAATAATCACCCTGTATTTTCTAAATGTCAAAAATATCAGAAAATACACAAATTGTCACTCAAAAAGACCAGTATTCATCCATCGAGACAGACCATTTAATATTAACTGATAATACTATAATAGTAGTCACTATGTTTATTCACTGAAAAAATATCTACACATTTCCGAACTTATTTGTGAAAAATCCAATAAATTAATATTTTTGAATATATTTAAATATGAATATTCACCCACATTAGTGAACTTTTAATAATATAACTGAGAAAAATAGATATTTTCTTGAAATAATTATAGCAGATTATACTGCTACATAGGATGCATTAATAGTACAAAAAAAATGCAACACATCCAATTTATGCATTTTCAATCATATTTAATCAATATTTGATATTTAAATACTTAAAAAATTAAATTATGTATTGTCAATCATATCCACATATTTTTAATAAAAAAATTAAAAAATCTATAAATTTTTTATAAACAAATAATGAGATTATGTGACTGGCATGAAGATGCAGTGGAAATGCATCTTAACCGAGCCAGTGAATCTTATAATCTTCAAAAAATTTTCCAATTTCTTTTTTGCCCTGTGTATAAGCAAACCCTTCTTATTTAAAATTTTTTCCTGAAAAAATTTCTAAGCTTATGCATGAGTACATACGGATATAAGGTAGTTTCCTTTGTGGCATTTTAACATAACCCTATATAAAAAATAGTCCTAATATAGTCATTTACTGTTTATTGATATTTCTAAACAATATACAGTAATTGTAAGTCTGCATACTTTTAGGTTTACTCAATAATCAATCATAAACACGTATACTAATAAATACTAAATAATACCATATTACTTCAAATTTAAGCTGCACTTTTTATTCAAATTTTTAAAACAAAATTTGGGTATGGCTTAAATTCAAAGCAAAGATTTTAACATCTTATTTTTCTCAATCTTCCATTTCCCAACGATCGGGTTTTTGTTTTATGCTCTCCGTATGCGCATAGTATTATGACTTTGATAACAGTTTATTCACTGGTCCCTGTTTGTACTTTTCTGATTTAATCCAGTTGCTGTTTGATAGTAGCTATGTAGAATTGCATCATATCTGGCCATATTTTAATTATAAGAAAAATCATGAATTATTATAATGCTGTTTATAACTGCTGATGGAAACAAATTGCTACCTTTTATTATTTTAAACCAAGGGTTTCCAAACTTTTTGCCATGAGGGCCACATTGGGTACTTCAGCATCGTTCTGTAGGCCGTAGCAAAAAAATCTAGAACTAGATATATGAGTTTTATTGAATGCAGATAAACCAATACAATAGCGAAGCAGTTATAAGGAATAACTTTTTTATTTCGGTTTTAATTCTTTAAATTTTTTCTTCATTTGTCCATTTTAACTAACCTTTTACAGTCAGAAAGATCATAACTTGGATTACAATTACTTTTTGCTATTTGGGAATATATTTTGAACCAAATTTTAATTGTTTTTTTGTGGATTCTTATTGAAAATTATTCTAATTGGCGGGCCAGATAAAATCATGTTGTGGGCCATAGTTTAGAGACCCTGCAAAAGCACACTAAGCTCTGGCTGTTTAGTCTATTAAAATGTAAATACTGTTCTATATATATTTTGAATTACAAGTGTAAGGGTGCAGCAAAATTAGTTAGTGCTTAGGGCATCTAAGGGTCTTAATCCGGCACTGCGTGGCATCAGTCCATAGTGTCACCATGAACTGCAGCAGTTTCCTTCAGAGCCTCAAGTAGCTTATAGCGAATACAAAATGGAGATCTCTCACTCTCTTGTGATGGGATAAGATATGCACATTGAGTGAGGTTGAGATATATGCCTCTGTTAAGTTGCATATATCTATCAAAGGATAATAGTAAGTAAAGGTCTAATTTTGGATTAGTTTGAGCTTTTTGGTCAGCTTCTAGTATTATACTGTACATTGTGACAGTACATTCATTACCTCTTGGAAATCTCCTGCTTGCAGGAGAATTCCAGAGATGTTGCATCTATGTTCACAGTTCTCCGGCAGAGCATAGGTAACAACAGTATGTTACACAACTGTAAGTTCTCCTGCAATCAGGAGAACTTACAGTTGTGTGTAACTTGGCAAGGTTTGTCTCTCTGTGTTTTTGATCCCACTGGGATTTAATGGAATGGCAGTTACAATGCATTTATCAGTCAATTCTGGGTGCTTCACAACACTAGCAGATAAATCCCCAGTTTGGTGGTTGCATAAGTTTGGTCTATATGCCTTTATCTCTGTAGACCTAGGGGTATTAGGCTCCCCACTGCATCTATCGACCAGATTAAAATTAAAGCTGAGTTCAATCTTGCAGATGCACTCTTCTTTAGTATTATCAAATAAGGTATGGAGCACAGAAATTGCTTTCATGGCAAGTTAAAATATACAAGATGAGCCTGCAGTTCCTCTACTGAAAACCACTGGTGGCCTAAAGTGAACCAAATCTAGCTTTGATGCCCCACACAGTACTGGCTCTAGGGGCTTCATTATAACATCTACTCAGCACCCTTACAATTTTGAAAAAATGATAATTTTGGCATCATCCTTCCTAAGGCACCTTGATCCAGTGATTCATCTGCTTATCAGATTAAGCCAGCCATAGCCCCACAACAGACTATTCTAATTGCCAAAGTCAGTTAGCAGGATTGGTTGCATGGAAATGCTTCAACTTTCTACCCTAGAGAATCCAATTCAGTTCTCAGTTCCCATCCCTTGAAAATATTTATCAAGATGTCCAGGCCCAGTCTATCAATCCTCATCTTCCACAGTTTAGGTGACCCTTCTGAAGGGGTCGGCAGGCTGTGGAAGAACATGTTTCACCTTGCTGTTTAGTACTCTAATTGGAAAATGGTGACATCTGTTTATAAAAAAACATGCCTAAAGTCTATTTCATCTGATCTATGTGGGACTCCCACTGAAGCATAGGTACAAAGAAATCATGGCACAAATGTCATCTGCCTAGGAGCCATTATAAACATATTGGCCTGGCTGCAAACAGATGCTGACATAGTATCAGCTGGTAAACCTTCCTGCAATATTAAGGCAGGCTCCCCTTCGAAGAGCTCTATCATATGGCCGTCCAGCTGAATTTACATGTAGGATTAGTAGACATTATGTAAATGATATTTTTATGAGATATGAATATGGAATAGATAATGGCAAAGTTGATGATTTATACTAAATTGTGTAAACAAAAGATGGCTCCTCAGATTTAAAGCTTCAAATGGAATACAAGAGTAAAACTGCAATGTACTATTTAGATCTACAAATAGATATTATTGTACTATATAAACATTACATATTTCATAGAAAGCTGTAAATATGATTACAAGAGTTATATAATTTATATAAAACTTATGTTCATAGCAGCATTATATAAAGTCAATTTATCTATGCAAATTATTATAGCAAAATTAAAGCATGCACTTTATATATAATTTACTGTATATTCAAAGTAGGCAAGACAGGATGTGTTATTGTATCATAATACAAAATATAAAATTTTACAATAGCTATTATGACATATAGTACCATATTATAGTAGCTATTATGACATATAGTAACTTCAGTATTAAAAGTTCACTATCAACAATACTATCAATAATAACATTATCTATGTCAATTGTTTCTGGATCCATGACAGAGGATTTCTTATCTCACTTAAATATTTAAAAAAATACTTACCTTTTGAAATATTAAAAGAAACTGTAATATTAACAAATTCTTTTATGCATTCCAAGACATTATGATTACATTCTTTTTTAATTGAAAGTTTGACTTCATCAGTTGGTAAAGAATAGCCAGAAAATACATTTTTACATATCTGCCTACAGGAATTATTGGTTGCTTGATTACAGCATTTATTTTCATCTGTAAAAGTTAAGTAATAATGCAATATACAGTATATCTTTACATACTTTTTATAAATATTAATTATTTATTTAAATTGGTTAATTGTATTCGTTCATTGCATCGTTTATTGATAATAGGAAATTAGGAGAAAATGAAATTTACAGAAAATAAAAGAACCAATATTCATTACTCAACAGCAATTCATAATCTTCAAAAATTCTGGAAATATGAAACCAAATTGATCCTGTTTTCATCAAACGAAAGGTTCTTTGCCTATTATTTGTATATGTTAACCATATATGCCACTAGTAGTTTTAACCTAATAAAGGATCATGCTAACTTTTTCCAATATCTATCTCTATAATTGGAATCTTTTTGACAAAGTTTTTAGTTATATAGTTGTTAACAGATTTTCGATTATTATAATTATACTTGAAAAATATTTTATTTAATAAAATGTGAAACATTAATCATGAAAACAGAACACTAATTGCAAAAACGGCTATAGGCCCTATAAAAATTATGTGATTAAATTAAGAGAATTTGTAATCTTCTGAAAATACATGGTTTTATAGTTTGTTTAGTTAACCTCCCATATCACAAGGGATATACTTTAATGGTGGCGGCCACTTATAGAGCCCATCACAGACTGGCCAACACCCATGATGAGATCAACCAGAAGATTGAAATATGTGGTTCAACAGGCCGGACCCGGATCCTTCTTAAAAAACTGGAGGTATAGGATGCAGATTTGAACCTGGATCCTCCAGGGTGATAAACCACGGCTTTACCATGAGGCCATCCAGGCCGATTATGGTTTTATAAAAAATTAAATTTAAAAATCGCAGAAACTTCGATTTCACAATTATAATCTTTATTTTTTCTATAAATTTATTTTAATTTATATATATATGAAGTTTATATGTTTATCAACTCACATTTTTGTCTTTCAAAGCATTTAGAAAATTCTGTATTCTCACTGTTTGAAATTCCACAAGATGATAATAGATATTCGTGAGAAGTCTGTTAAGAAAACAAATTGAAATTAATGTAATAAATATATATATATATAGAGAGAGAGAGAACGCGCAAACTGTATTATCATCATACCCGAACACATTGCATCTGACAAGCTGGAGTCTTGGGAAGATGGCAACAAGAACGGCCAAACCAATTTTGTCCAATATCTATCTCTATAATTGAAAATAATTAACATAAATAAATTTATATTTACATAATCATTCCAAGATAAGTTTCTTACCGTGCAGTAATTGATCCATGCATACCCAGAAAAATTTCTGTGAAATATAATTGCTTAATAATTGTTACATTTAAAAATACAGTATATAAAAATATATCCTTCAGATTGTCTTCCATAGCTCTCAACAAAATAGCCACTTGTTCTGAATAAAACAAAAATACAAACACAAATATTCTCAGAGCTTCCATATAGTCAAATTAGAGCCTTTAAGAATTATTTGTACCAAAATACGGATGTGCTTTTAAGACTGTTATTAAATTAACAATTAGAAATTAGAAATCCTTCGAGCAATAGCAGTGCTATAACTCTCATAGCTCGAGAGCTTTTGCACACTTGCGCTAAAATAAAACGAAGTCGTCCATAATATTGGTTAGGAACCTCAACAACATGGCCGATACGAATGTAAATTCAACAATATAGCAAATTGACTTTATTTTGGTGGCCAGACGTATTCCATTTATGTTAAATAAGTATGACAACCAAATTTTGATAATTAATAAAAAGAATGTAGTACCCCAAAATCGAGTATTATACAACGTAACGGGCTCTATTTCGCTGGCTTCGTTTTTGCTGGCAACTGGCCATTAGCGGAATCCATCGTTGGTTGCGACATTGTTATGGGCTCGTTTTTAAATCTAATACTTACACATCAGATTATTTGGATGTTATTTTGTCTTTGGGCGCGTTTTTAAATCTAATACTTACACATCTGATTATTTGGATGTTATTTTGTCTTCTGTTACTAGTCAATTTTTTAATACCGACATAGAAATTATTTTTTCAAATACAAAAAAAAATATCTGCTGTGGAACTATCAGCAGACAGACCATAAACTGATTCTCCAATCTTTAGATTTATTTTTCGCATGAAAGCAGCCATCTTAAAAAATGACGTCAAAGTCTTATCATGGTCTATAAATGTATATGGTCATTCCACTCCTACCAATAACAATAGAAAAACTGTTAAGATTAGATTTTAATCTTAAAATAATTGTAGACAGGATAAATTCATAGGACATAAAAGTGTATAAATTTAGCAAGATGTAATTTTCAATGACATGACCTTGCTAAATTTTATAAAATTCCATCAATTGATTCAAAAGATATTAAGAGATTAACTAAAGTTTTAAATGCTTGCCATTTTTAAATAGCTGAAGTTATGGAGTTAAAAAAAAAAGAAAATATGGCATTGAGATCAGAACATTCATACCAAATTTTATAAAAAAAAATCTATTAATTAAATTCAAAACTTTAGGAAAAAGACAAACCATACATGTGTCTATATACCGACTAATTTTTGAAGAAAGGTAAATTAAAAAAGGAGAATATTATCTTTGTATTACAATATTCTATAAATTATAAAAATATTATTAATAAACTTTTTTATTAGCCATAATCAATTGTATCACAACAGGTAACTGATTTCTGGCTTTAAAATAAATTATTAGACAGCATAAAATTCTGCATTAAAATCTTGTAAATTGTTATCGACGAAACTACATTATCGATATTTGTCTCTACTAGTCTGAAATTTAGAAAAGTTTCTTGAAATAAGTCGATAAACGCAAACTACAGGACCTAGTTGGTACTCTAATAGAATATAATTAGACAATAGAATGGATACACTCACTAAATCTTAAATAATCACATTAAACAGGCACAGGAAGAGAAGTCTCAATAGAGAAAACGCTGAATTGGAAATTCGGAAATAAAGTTTAATTAAATATTTATTTTTCGATTGTTTATTTTTATTTAATTACGAATTCGAACCGATGTTGGCGGTTTTTCGACGAAACGATTAACACGCCAGTCTGCTTAAAGTATTGCACTTCAAAGATGATGGGTCTGTGAAATAAATCTCTCAGATAAAAGGTTCGTTCACATAACTGATATTATTTACAGACTGCATACATACAGAAACACTTTAGGTGTCTATATCAATTTTTATCTTAGAGTAAGAGTTCTCCATCTTTTATTATCGGTAAATGTAATAAGATCGAAATCTGTAATAAATGGTATACAATAGCTACGAAGAAGAGTATTATGTCACGGCTTTTATTACAATGATTTACTGCACATCACCTTTTCAGTTACTTCCAAGCACTTGAGCAACTAATGCGACTTGCTGACGTTACGGATAAAAATAGTTTTTCCTGTTTGTTTTATTTCGTTTCTTCAATTGTTTAGGGATTTAACCACTTAAGGATATGCGATAAGTTTAGATGGAGTTTCTTCGATAGATATATCTTAGAATATTTTATAAAATACGGCTGCAAATGCACTCAGAATGAAGGATAAGTGCGGCTTAAAGTCGCCGTTTTTATCTGCACAATGCTGAGACGTTAGATTTTCTCAATTCTTTAGAGTTATTTAGTTGTTGTTTTTTTATTACTGTATTTTCTATCTTTCTTACTGTACTAATGGTTGATAGACATTTATCGAAAAATAAAAAAATAATAATAATCGAGATTTGTTATGCATTCAGGAATACAGACAAGTGATTATTCTTTTAACGAAAACGCGAGAGATTATAAGAATAAATATTTAAACCGAGATAAATTTAAATTAAAATCACTTTTTGTTTATTATAAAAAAAAGAGATATTTAGAATTATGATACTGTTCAGCATCAATAGAAGCATATCATGTCCTTTATTACTGAGTGCAATTTTTTTATCCTACAGCATTAAGTGGCACACTATTTTAAAGGGTCCTATACTTTTTTAATTCTACTGAATAATAAAAAAGTTATAGGATTATAGATGTTTGTTTTCAATACTGCAGCATAAGCTCATAAGCATGTTCATCATTGTTAATCCAAGAAGTTTTCGAGATTTATTTATTTATATCTTCTATGACATTATATACATTTCGCTCAATAATTTTTGATAATATATACAATTATTATGTAAATTAGATATAATATTTACAAAGTATTATATAATTTTATTAGTTAGAAATATTTTATCAAGTGTTACATTTACAATATTTTTTTTTAATTTCAAAGAAATAAATTTGCCGATTGTTTTGGAGCAGGTAATTTTTCGTTTAATAATGTTGAATAATTTTACTTGGAATATAAATGATTTTAAATAAATTTTTTACTATTTTTAACTTTAAAAAAATCATCGTTCATTAAAGACTACTGTTAAAAATTAATAATTAAAGAATATTTGTCAAAATCATAATTCCGACTGTCAAAGAAATTTTATTAATATATCAAAGATGCGACAATGAAAAAATTATTGCTGTGCAGACGTAAAAATTCATTTATTCATTATATCAGATCGATTTTCATCTAAGTTTTTCGCTTAGATATAACTAGACAACTAATGACCAATATTCCAGAAAACTATATTATATATATAACAACTAGACAATTTTGTCTCTTAATTTATGATTAATCTCTTGTTAAAAGCAGATTAACGAAGACTTTAAAGCAGTAACTATCACAACCGAATGACTAAGTAACAGGATTTACACAATATATTAGAAGGAGAACCTTATTTAAATTTCTAAAAATCAATTTTTATAATAATAATAAAAAAATTGTCATTTTAAAATTTATTATAAACTGAATTCTCTGAAGATCCTTCAGATATTTATTAGTTTAGTTTGAATTCATTACCTTAATAATATTTTTCTGATATTTTATTACTTAAAATCGATGTTTATTTATTTATTTTTAAACTAAAAATGAAATGTTTTTTTTTTTTATATATATAAATATTGCACCACCTCATCTAATAATTCTAATAATATACAGCCGTCCAGATAATTGACCAATTCTCTGCAGGGAAAAAAAAAATCTGAATCGATAATGTTATTTTGTTAGTTTGTCGTCTCATAGGAATGTATTAAATTATCTTAAATTATTATTATTATTATTATTATTATTATTAAAGATCATTTGGAAATTTTGTTTTGAATAATAATGTTACTAAAAATATCAATCTCTATTCAAGAATTTTATAATCTTTTGTATAATTCCGATGAGTTAATTCTATGACTTTTAAAATGTAGATGGTGTGTGCGCCTTTTATATTTAAAGCTGAAAGAGATATTTAGAATTATGATACCAGAATATTGTTCAGCATCAATAGAAGCACATCATGTCGTCCATTATTATCAGATGCAATTTTTCTTTATCCTAAAGCATTAAGTGGCACACCACTATTTTAAAGGGTTTCATGTTGGTTTCGAAAACATATATGTTGCTCATATATTATATCTGTTAACAGCTATTGCAGAGTATCATAAAACGTTATTGATCAGCAATCGAAATTCTACTAAAATGTCATTTTGAACTATTCCGAAATACTGTAAACTGAATTTGGGTTATTTACTGAAGATATTCTCCGTCTTTGGTTTTGTTTCATCTACCAATCTTTGTTATTGAACGTTAACGAGAAATATCAGTGATAAATATATATATCAGCTCATTGGGTGATATACAGGGTGTTTCAAAAGATCGTTGCCAAAATTTACAAGTTTATAGAGGATAAAATTCGGAATGCCTTAGAACTGGCGTTAAGAAGATAAAGGCACAAGAAACCCTGACATTCTTAAAGCAGTGTGAAATTAACGAAGTATTTCCAACCTCAATCTTTAAAATTAAACTGCCAATAATGTACTGGTGCATTCTGTTTTCTGACAGTCCATATTTGAGGGAAGCGCTTATCTTTGACTAGCCTCTCTACCTTGTTCGCGTTTGACCTCACTGCAGAAAAGTGCTAGTCTTATTTATTTTATGCATTCAAGTTAAGCAGTTATTTTCTGAGTAGATTTTATTCGTTTAAATGGAGCAGAGCCAGCTGTTATTAATGAGAAAGAAGAAAGAATGCCTTAGAACTGGCGTTAAGAAGATAAAGGCAGAAGAAACCCTGACATTCTTAAATCAGTGTGAAATTAACGAAGTATTTCCAACCTCAATCTTTAAAATTAAACTGCCAATAAAGTCCAAGGCAGTACTGATTAAAACTAAACAGATCTGTCTTAGAGTGGCGTTAACTGATGCCAAGAGAAGGTACTACCGCCTTAAGAAACATTTTGAAGACCTGTGCCAAGAACACCAGCACAAAAATAGGACAGGTCCAAGTTAACCTCCTCACAATCTTGTCATTCCATTTGGTGATATGTGTATTAACTCTATTAAAGAGCCATTTAAAGGCAGCCAGTTTGTAAGGGACTGGGTCATATGACCATGCCGGTATTAGCACTGGGGTGTAGGAAGGCTTCCTATATACTTTCATGACATATTCACCTTTCTCCGTTGTTACATAGATGTCTAAAAAATGGAATTCTTTCTGGGAAGTCTGCTCTAGTTTTTCTTTAAGACCTAATGACGAGTCTATGAGCCCTTCAGTCAATCGCTGGTTGTAGTGTTTGTCTTTCCATATGATACATACCTGTTGTTACATAGACGTCTAAAAAATGGAATTCTTTCTGGGAAGTCTGCTCTAGTTTTACTTTAAGACCTAATGACGGGTCTATGAGCCCTTCAGTGAATTGCTGGTTGTAGTGTTTGTCTTTCCATATGATACATACGTCATCTACATAACGTATAAACAGCTTTAGGTCAGATCTAAGGGTCTCAATGATATGGGCTTCCTTAAACCTAACTACGAGCTTAGCCATTAGACCAGCAAGTGGCCCTCCTATGGGAACCCCGGTTTTTTGGAGAAAATAATGGCCTTGGAATGTAAAGTATGAGCTGTATGTGGCTAGGTGGCATATCTCCCTTATAATACCCAGGTTAGAGTCTTCCCTAGGTAGGTGTTGGAGAATAAACCAATAAAGCATTAGGGCTGCTGGTGCTTGCTCTATGGAGGGATAGAGGGTTTCATAATCGATAATAGTATAGGTTTCATCTGGTAATGGCCCTAGTTCTAGTAACCTATCAAGGAATTCAACTGAGGAGGGTACAGTGTAAGGATAGTGTTTAAGATGGTAGCCTGCCCAGGCTGCAATCTCCTTTTCTAGCTCATAAACAGGGGAGGATTTTTTATCTACCATGGGGCGAATGCTTATCAGGTTCTTATGCACTTTGATATACCCGAAAAGTCTTGGGGCATACGGGCAACTAACCCTCTTAACTTTCCAAGTCGTAGGAAAACCTTTGGATCTAACGAGAGCATTTACCTTAGTATCAAATCTATCTGCTTCCTATCGGTACTCCTGCTCTTTGTTTATAATAGACACCCCGGAAAGGGCGGGAGTACGAATAGGAAGCCTGATTGCAGGGGCATTGGCAGAGATAGTCCTCAGGAACATCGAATTAGAGAGATTATAGAGCTTCGAGCCAGATTTAAGGTTTTCTATGCGTTTTGTTGATGATATATTGAC
The DNA here is from genome assembly GCA_000484575.1 of Olivierus martensii. Taxonomy (NCBI): domain Eukaryota; kingdom Metazoa; phylum Arthropoda; class Arachnida; order Scorpiones; family Buthidae; genus Olivierus; species Olivierus martensii. Next base: position 63,892 of record AYEL01090541.1, read on the forward strand.
GATTTGGGAGAGTAAAGAGAGGATGCAGGAGTTTGCTGAGGCATTTTCTATAGAAGCATACGGCCTTAACTTAAGGCTAGAACAAGTTGAAGATAAGACGATTAATTATCTAGATATTAAAATTACAGCCAAGGAGGGAAGGCTAAGGACAGCTGTATACAGAAAGCCCTCATATGAGCCAGTCTTGATCCCGAGATGGTCGAAGGATCCGATCCTATATAAAAAAGCAGTGTTCCGATATTTTTTTAGAAGAGCCATCTTATATAGCACAGAAAAAGAAGACTTGAGGAAAGAAATAGATTACATTATGAGAAAAGGAGAGAACCATGGTTATACAAGGCCATTCCTAAGGAGCATATATAGGAATGTGAAGAAGAGCCTAGATGGAGGAACATATAATAATATGAAGAGACTCATAATGCAGAAACCAATGAGGAGTTTGTAGGCTACCTATCTGTACCGTATAGGTTAAGTAATTACCCTTGTGTTAAGAAGTTAGCAAAAACCAAGAAGAAGATTGCAAACCTAAGAGCCCCTACCCTGTTTGATGTTTTGAGGAATGATAAAGACCCACGTACTACCATGGAGAGAGCAGGTGTATATAAAATACCGGTTGTTGATTCGTCCACACAGCAGCAAGCGGCATATATAGGTGTCACATCCAGAACCTTAAAGCAAAGAATTGATGAGCACAAGAGAGATATAAGTAAAGGAAATCTGTCCACTGCCCTAGCGATAGAAGCCTACAATAATGACCTGAATATTAACTGGGAGGATACTAGTATATTAAGAAACGTTAAGAACATCACCATGCTTATATTGCAGAGGCCTTAGAGATAGATGTAGGCCATAGGAAAGAAAGACTGTTGAATGAGAAAACAAATATGCTATCAAGTGCGTGGAGATATGCAGTGCAATCTATGTGATTATTTATTGCAATCATCTTATTTATAGTTATGTTTGTTTGTTTGTTAATTTCTTGGCTAGTTAGTAAGTGGTTCACCATACAGTTTAATGATAATGTAACCATGGAAACTCCTTTGTTTATTTACTGTATTTTAACTAAGAACTTTAGAACTTTATGAATTTGAAATCTTAGCTGTTAATGTTCAGAATTCTAAAAGACAGATTATAGAGCCTGAAGAGGATATATGGAATATTACCGAAAACGTTTGCTAGTAGTGCGTAGGATTGATACTCAACTGCGAATAGTGCTGACTGTAAGTAAGTTTTAAGAGTTTAAGCAGTTTTCTTATGATATGGAATTGTGAAATAAATAAAATTCCAGAAAAGTGCTTACATAGTTATAAAGAGGGCAAAATACTCTATAAAATTTATAAATTTCAAAAGATTTTGTTAAAAATTAAGTGAGATATCACAATTTTAATTTTTTGCTTATTAATTAGGTTTAATTTTAATTACTCATCAACCCACAATAACAGGAAGATATTTACATGTGCAGCACTCAAGAGATTAAAGCTAATTTTTTTAATATAAGCATATACTAATATTCAAGCAACTCTTATTTAAAAACAAAAATAATAAGATAGATTAGCATTAGAGAGTTTGCACTTTTTTTGTTAATGTATCTGTTGATGAAAACCCTAATTATGGCAAACTGATGCTTCATTCTGCAAAATAATTACCTATATTAATTTGTGGAATTTTTGTTATATATTAATCCAAACCATTTTTAAACTTCTGATCCTCTGTGAGTGGAGATATAGAATTCATCGACTGTTTCACCTGTATTTTGTAAGAGGCAACTAAAAGCTGGTTTCTTTTATTTATTTATTTATTTATTTTTTTTTTTTTTTACAAATGGCGTAGAGATATAGAATTCATCCACTGTTTCACCTGTATTTTGTAAGAGGCAACTAAAAGCTGGTTTCATTTATTTATTTATTTATTTAATTATTTTTTTTTTTTTTACAAATGGCCTACTAATTATCTTACAGCAGGAACTTTCTCTTTCTCTCTCTCTTTTCTTATGCTTTCCCCTATTTTTCTCACTTTGTTCTTCATTCTTCAGGTAAGAGATTTCAAAGTGGCCGCTAAATATATCCCATATGTAATTTGATAGCATAATTCAATAATAATCTTCTAATTGGGACTAAACTTTACATGGTAACTTCCTGCATACCATGTAAATTTTGTTATCTTCTAAGTATTAAACTTATAAGTACACCCTCTATCAATTTCCATAAATGCAAATATTGAAAAATTTAATATTTTAGAGTCTTCATTTAATTTTTAATTCTGAATGATATATATTTCTATTAGTTTAAATATAAAATGTAATAAATGTTTTTTTATGTTTAGATCTGATATTCATGACATTGGCATTAAGTCAATGACTATTCAAGGTAAAAAGTCTTCACCCATTCCATTTATGATGCCAGAACCACGATCAAGTACACCTATTAGTTTTATACATAATACAAATATAACTTCAAATCATTCAGCATTAATAAGAATATCTCAGCTGGAAGATGAATTAGCCTTACTTCGTCAGCAGATAGCTTCTATTGTTATATCTCAAGAAGGTAAAATTATGCAGTATATTAATAGAATGTATAAATCTGTTTTTATTATTAATTTTCCTAATAAAATATATTTTTATGTAATCTCTTAACTTAAATATTAATGTAGTTAAAATCAATTTTAAAAATTATCTTTAAACTTAAACAGATGAAAAATGGTGATGATTAGTTGAAATTCCCAATCTAATATATATATAGATTGATCTTTCAGCAAAGAGATTTAAGGATAAAGCATGGCTCTACTCAACATTGGCATCCAAAAGATGATTTTGCATCTATTTCATCATCATATATAACTTCTGTAAATTCATCAGATAAAGTTGTTTTGACAAAATATATTTTTATATAATTAATGAAGATTATATTATAGTTTTTAATCAACTCAAATACTGTTTTCTCTTTCAATCTGTATTGATAGAACAGTTCATCAAGTCTCTAATATATTGAAGACTTCTTTCAATTATTATTTTTATTAAAATGTAAAATGCTATTTTTGAAATTGTATATATGATGAAAGTTTCATTATATGGCATTTAACTAATATTAAAATGCTATTTTTGAAATTGTATATATGATGAAAGTTTCATTATATGGCATTTAACTATCTAAAAAATTTGAGTAAACTGATATACAGCCTTGCTTTATCTGATCATATTTTCATCAAGCTATGAATGGAGATGAAAATAAGAAAGAAATAAATCATTTGGAAGGAAAGAAAACATTTGAAACTACAATAAAATAAATTGAATATAATATATATATATATACAAGGTGCGCCAGCTAAATCCGGACAAAATAAACAATTTAATTAAACAAAATTTTATTTAACAAAAAGAATAAAATTATCAAAATTATCATTTGCACATTAATTTTGGATCCCTTTAGATTAAAATTACTCGATGTAATTCCCTTCTGCCTCAATTACTGCCTCGATCCTCGACCGGAAATGATGACATGCCCTGCGCAACGCCTGCTTGTCCAAGTTCGAAAACGCTGCCTCAATAGCAGCCTGGAGAGATCCCACATTAGGATGTCTCGACCTATTAAAGACCCCTTTCAATAACGCTCCATACGTAATAGTCCAAAGGATTCAAATCTGGACTGTTAGGAGGCAGAATTCTTTAGACCAAAACATATCCATGTTGTCTGACAATCAGTTTTGCACTAAATGACTGATGTGCGCAGGTGTGCCATCCTGCTGGAAGATGTAGGGTCTCCCGGAAGACACAGTTTCCATCCAAGGTTTTGCTATTGTTGTAAGAACATGCAAGTAAATCTCTTTTGTTACGGTTTCCCCCTTTCCAAGACATGCGGCGGCATGACGTCACCTTCACTGGAAACAACAGCTAGGACGTGAACACTTGCCAGAAACTTCGTCCTAGTTATTACGGGGACATCTTCAAGGTCACAGGCAATCCAACAGTCATTTCTCCGGTTTACTTAGGCATCAACAGTAAAAATTTTCTCATCAGAAAAAAATCTGATGCGTCCTGCAGCTTCATTCTTCATTGAACACAGAAGCAAGTTGCAGCGAGCAACTCTCTTTGTTTTAGCAGCATTAGATAGCATCTGTCATACTTTTATGACGTAGGACTTGTACCGTAGGTACTCTTCTGCAATTCGACGCATTGTGGTTTATAATAATTACTTTTAGTTATAATTTTTACAAATTGAAATTTATGAATTAGAGAATCAATGGAAAATATTTTCTTTCACATGTATCCATTATTATCTTTTTAGATTATGATGAGTTGATTAGAAAACATTTTAAGTGTTTAAATGCACTATTATTTATTAACTCAGAAGTAGTATTGAAAATATAGTATTCTTTCAATTAACCTGAATAGTTGGGAAATTAATTTTCCCAGATAATCAAGCAAATTACTCAGAAAAGCAGAATTATAAACAATATATGCATTTAATATTAAAAAATAAATTGCTTACACATATACATTGAAATGTTTTGTTATTTATTAAAAAAGGAAACAAAAAAATTTGTTTATTTGCTGCAAGAAATTATTGCAATATTTATAATTTAATTTGATTTTAATTTTGATCATCAATTGTTGAGGATAAAATAATTATAGATGCAATATCCGAAAGTTTTTTAAACTAAAAAACTTTCAGATATTGCATCTATAATTAAATGTTATTCCAGATTGTCAATTAACCATGATTAATTTGCAATTTATTATATATTATCAACATGTTTTAGTATTACACAAATAATTGGCAACTTTAGACCAGAGCCAAGTAGGTACTGACTGGAGGAGCAATAAATTGAAAGAGGTAGAGTAAAAAGTAACAAATTGTTACTTTTTACTCTAAGTAACAATTTGTTACTTAGAGTAACAAATTGTTACTTAGGGTTTTGTAACAATTACAGTTTTAACTTAATTAACTTTTAAACTATTAACTTTTAAAAACTCGAATACACCGTAAACTTAACTAAATTAACTTTTTTAACTTTAAACTTAACTTTTAAAAATTCGAATACACCGTATAATTAATTATTTAATATATTTTTTCTTGTATATCAATTGTATGCGGCGTTTACAGCAAAGTTGGCCCAGAATGCTATAACCAATGATGTTATTCAGCCGGTTCTGTCCAATCAGTTGTTAATTTTTTGTTCTGAAAATCTGTAGAATAATTTGATGCAATTCCTTATGTTGAAGAATGGTTGAGGAAAGGACACCATTTGGCAAGTAATACGCGAGTGAAAAAATCTATTTATACCTTGCAATAATCAGAAAATGATCAGGAAATTATTAGAATAAATCACTAATTTCTGTATTTTGTAAATGTTAATATTTTTGTTTGTGCTATTATCATTATTTATGTTCTTTAATTTATGTAATTTTGTTAATATTTTCTATCTTCTACAATTCTTAATTAAATGTAAATAAAAATGTTTTGTAAATTTCTTCAAGACCCCCGAATTCAAATTTAAGCGAACCGGTTGTTAAATAATTTGAATATCTCCACTGACTCTACCCCATTGATGACTATGGATAAAATCTTCCATAAACTTAGAAAATTTATTAAATATTTTTTTGTTAATAAACACCATCGAATCTCGATGATTAATTTTCATTAGAAAAAATCAAAATGTAAAGAAATGGTTTGTTTTTTTTAATTAAAATTTAAATTCTTCGAATTCATTGAAATTTTATTACACAAATAAAAATAATAAAATTTAAAGCTTTTCAAAAATAAAAAACAAATTCCGAAATGGAAGTGGAATCGCAGATGATGATTAGATCCAGTTTTCTCTAATTGTCTGATTAAATCGAAAAGTCAGTCATTTTTCGCACACCTGTAATTCCTTAAGATTTCTATGTAAGCTTTCATAATGTTCTATATAATAAATTGATTTTATTTGTAAAAGCTAAGAAACATATATAAAAATAATTCTCAAATGCCACCACAAGAAAATATTTCCTATATAAATAGTAGTTTTATTCATCATTTTCTTAAATTTACATAAAGTTCTTATTTTTCGTGTTTATAAAAACTATCCTGTTTAGAAATAAAAGTCATCATTACTCGTTAAAAGACTATATTGGACATTCAAATGTGTTAAAATACGAAAATATGGAATTTAGTCGGTTCTAATTTTTTCATAAAAAAATAACTACCGTAGACCTATTCACAAATATTTATTTTAAAGTATGGCGAAAAACGAAATTATCGAAGAGCAATATTTTCTTGTTCTTGCTGTTCTTCTTCAATGGTGTTAAAACTGGCAGGAAAACGTAAGATTAATTATCTTAATCAGTTATTGATATTACACTGATAATTATTTTTACCTGCTAGCACCAAAATTTTCGTATACAGGTTGCTCCTCTTCGACAAAGTGACGAGGTTTTGGTATGGGCCTTTGAAAAGCCCTTTGCTGAAACTTTACATATATACTACGCTTACGCATGTTATGTAGACCCTGAAAAATTATATAGTAGTATTACTTGCGAATTCGGATATCAAGAATGATATCCGAATTCAGAGGGATTACCTCGTACGTGATTTCTTCGCTTTCTGGTTTTGCCTCGGCTTTAATGTTTTCATTTTCAACCTCTAAAATGAAAAGGATTCATAATATGGAAATATAAATTAATCTTTTAATCCTTTTTAAAGGGATCATCCATAAACTACGTCAGGCTATTTAGAATGCTTTTTGACCCTCCTGGCCATGTCGTAGGGGAAGATAAGAAACAGTGACACACCACAATTTTGAAATGTTTTTATTTCTGATTATCCAGTGGTGCTATCTCTTACAGAAAGCTACAACCATAGCCTTATACATCACCAGCTGTGCAAATGACGGCCACGTGTTGAAGTTTGGAGCATCAGTTGGAAAGTCATAAGGCAAATAAATTTTTGCTCATATACTTCTGTCCATGTGGCTGGATAAATATTTGTCATGTAAACATCAGTGGTGCTGTTGCAAATAATGGATGATATACTTATTTTGCCAGTAGTTGTAGTTTTCTATCTGGAATATATATAAACGGCATTTTCCAAAATGGCAGTTGAAGTCTCTCTGGGGAACATTGAGATGGTCGCTGTTGGGTATAGCGGAACTGTCCCCAATAATAATTTTGCCAATTTTAGATTCAAATATTTGGAAAAAATTTAATTTTAAACTTGTCACAAGCATAAATTCCCTCAGCATTAATTTTAAAAATATTTTTATTGGATATTAGTCTTATTTTTCAAATAATTCAGCATTTTCTGTTCAAAAATTGTAATCATATACTATAAAAATGGTTACAGATTCTATAATCACAATTTTCACGATCGGTTTCCTCCCTATGTCGTTTATTATCACAAATATATTACTCCCTCCCTCCCTTAACACTATGATGATAGTTTATGGATGCTCCTTTATATGGTCAATCAATATTGCCATCTTACCAATATAAAAATCCTCGTAGTCTTGCAACACATCGATGCCAAAGAAAGTTGAAATGGTATCTGGATTTCTTAGATCCAGTAATAAAATAGTTATTCCAAGAATGATACAAATTATTCCTGCTCGAATACCATTGCAATTAATATTTGTAAGTAACATTTCGACTCCTAAAACTTTACTAACCTGTAAATAACGTGAGCCAGAAGCTCCATCCGTATTTCAGGACCAATTTTTCTGTTCCAATCGGTATTTCTAGCGGAATGAAATTGCGTATGCTAGCAAATAAGATATTGGCTATAATTAAACTGCAACCCGTTAATGTTAGAAAATACGATCCGTATCTGATGACCATGAAGAAAAGTATATTGCTCAATATCCATAAAGGAAAAGCTGTCCTAGTTTATAGAAATTATCATGAATTTTATGTAGATATTTACATAAATTTAAGATGTTGATATAAACTCACCACATGAAGACGTGGCTGTACCATCCGGCAGTTCTGTAATTTCGTCCCCATCTGATTCCTTCTCCGTCTATTGTAAAATATTCTGCGATCCATAAAATGGGATAAGGTAGTCCTTTTCGTTGGGCTGCTCTAAATTCTCGATTTATACGTCCAGCTACAATTATCAAAGTAGATGAGTGAAAGAGAATTCTACATTATAACTTTTTACAATTGAAACTGACCTTGTGAACTAAAACCATTTCTGCCTTGAGCCCATTCCCAAGAGAATCTCTCGTTATACTGTATCCTTTCGCCCAACTGGTTAATCGGTTTTCCTAAAAGAAGAATTCTAGAAATTTTTTAAAAATCTTTTCCTTTTTTTAGATATATATTAAATCAGTTCTTACCAATTAAAGTAATGTTAATTCCTCTCAAACCAATTCTCAGTTCGATTTTTGCTTTTACTTCTTTACTGGTAAAGGCTTTGTATTGAGTCGAAGTTTCTATTTTTCCTATTTCCCATTCTTGACCGAAATTGCATACTATTAATATTAATCAATTTAAATTACATTTTAAGGTATCATTGGAGACATGAGAAAATGCTTTTTACTCACTCAAGATAAACGCGCCAATCAGCAAACTTATTACAAAACGACAGAAGACGGGTATTTTCTGAAAGAGAATTATAATATGCACGATTAAAAAATAGAAAAAGTTAAGATTATGTTACAAAATAACTCTTACCTCTTTACCGCGTATTCCGGGAACAACAAACAGAAAGGAAAGAAGAACAATTGCGAAAGAAAATATCAATCCAGCAATTAGTACATCAACAGTAACGGGCTGTTTGTTCTCTCCGTATATCGTAGGATATCCGTTCGAACGAAATGCAGAATAAAATCCCATTTTGATTTATTCGAGAAATTATTAAAATATTTAAACTATTATTTATACAACAAATATTTAAACTAACACATTTGATAACATTTGAACAAAGTTAAACACAAGTATCTTAACTCGAAGAAGATAAATTTTTAAAGGAAATTAAATCTACCAATCAGTGTAACTTCCTGAGGAAATTCTGATTCAGTTGAAACACGAAAAGTTCCTCTTTTATTTTATCTTATGAAATTTATTCAAAATAAAAGTTATCCCCGTAATATAAATGTTCATTACTCTTTAGTAGTTAATTTAATATTACATTATAAATGTATGTGTGTGTAAAATTTCCATTTATTTTTAATGATGATTCATGATAAATTACTATAAATTAACAAAAAAAAAGTAGAGATATATTACGTTTAGTTTATATATATTAGATTAGAAAATCTTGTTTAAAAAAGTTCCATCCACGGCGGAAATTATCGTCACGACACTCGTAACGACTAATACTGTATATCCCAGAGAAAAATCATTATTTAATTAAATGTTTTATTGGTCAAAATTAAAAAGATCGTTTATTTTTTCCATTAGAACATTCGTCAAACTGCATACGATTTTTAGCATCACACACTTAATATTGTTTAGTTTATTAAAAAAATGAATTTTTTGTATCTTCCAGGAAAAATGAAATTTTGTATTCTTCCAGAAAATTATTGATCATTCCACGTATAAGAGACTTTATTTTTGAAATGAAATAATTTGGATAGTTGCATATTCAAACTGTTGGAAAGTTTGTACGAGATTACTGTTTTATAAATGATACTGTAATTATGATGATAAACCACGCCACCTAATAAACGGCGAACAAATTTTAGTATTATTATTTTTCAGTAAAGTATTTTTAGTAAAAAAAATAATAAACGGTTAACTTTTTCATAAGAAATTTTATATATTTTCAAGTTTTCAAACACTATATACCAGGAGGCGGCATGCGGCCCACACGCATTTTTGGCGGTCCGTATAAGGTTGACCATATATACATAGCGTGTGGTCCGTATGTTGAATTATTTGAATAATGCATTTTATAAAATGAATAATAAATTAAAAATAACTTTATAGTTATACTTGATGATATCACCATGCAGCTTGGCGCTAGTCATCAGGAGTGGAGATAAAGGCGACTTCATATCTCAGGCTATATAATTTGGCCAAGGAAACACAACTACACAAGTCGCGTTAAGCCTGGAGAGTTAAGAGACAAACATATTGTGGTGCATAAACTATATTACAGTGGTACCTCAGTATACGTCATTAATCCGTTCCAGATCCTTGGACTTATACCAACAGGACGTACATATACCAAACGAATTATTCCCATAAGAAATAAAGGGAAAATGATTAATCCGCTCCCATGAATACTAACAGAAGCAGATCGGTATTTTAGTATAGTGCAAATAATTCTTAAACGCTCTCATTTTCGGTCTGTTCTATTTTATTTGGGACAAGCGGTTATTTTACTTGATAGTAATGGAAGACCGTTCAAAGTGTAATAGTTTCATTACAATATCTTCTAACTACAAAAATGCTGTAGAATCTTACATATGGACATTCTTCATGTAAATTTCCCAAAATCATTTTTCTTTCTTCCGGATTAAGAGCCATTTGAATTAAAGATATCTGAAATAAATGGATTTTTATTATCCTGTTCGCTATTATCTGTATTATCCATTAAAATACAAATTAGTTTGTACCTTCTCGCAGGCAATGCGACAGTTTCCCGTCACTTCTAAACAGCATTCTGGAACTGTAATGAAAAATATATTATAATTTATAAGAATAGAAGTATCAGTGAATTTTTTAATGCCATTTTTCATTCGTTGGTCGATTATTAAGTAGTGAGGCAATTTCGGGCTCTACCACCTCTACGAATTACTGTAGGCTATCTCACGTGTGGAATGGTCAGCTGGGATGTAGAGGACATATCTTAGACTATATGAAATGTTAATATATAACAATTTGTGACTTTTACATGATTATGAAACATGATCTGATTCAACTGAGATGAAGAAAGCGAGCAGAATAAATTATTTCTTACAGTACAATTATTAAAATATGAAAATTTTACAATAAGAATGTAAAGAATGTTTTATGTAAAGCCCTACTGTATTAAATAATTTTACTCATCGGCCGAATTGGCCACGGTGAAACGTTTTGGATTTCGACCGTGAAGGGCAGGGGTTCTCTGGGAAATATTTATCCTGGGATCCGGGACCGGCCTTCAATCGCCTTCATCTACAATCCGGCATAGGCCTACCTCCTTGTGGGGAAAGATTTGTTTCGCCCGCCACTTAGTAATCTTATTGAATGGAAAGTAACGTCATCTGTTGACAAGAGAAAGTAATAATTTTACTCTCTCAATCACAAATAATTCATGATATATGATTGATTTTTTTCTTTTGTGTTATATGAATTACACAAGAAATCAACTATGGTGAGTGACGAGTGCGGTTTTTTATAGAGTGCAAAAATTCTAAGTGATATTTTGAAAGGTTTTTCATATTATATGCTTGTAGGTTTCCACCTCTCCGAGTTTCAGCGAGTTGTGTCCACAGATTACTAATACAGATGGGACACTTAGCTAAAACACGGAAATTTCAGTACCACAGCGTTTAATTTTTATTAAGAATATACGAAACATAAAGAAAGAAAAAATATATACGTAAGACCCTAAAAAACAATATATATAAAACAAAGGGAAAGAAAAAGTATTCAGCCTACGTAACATTCTTTTAATAAATTATATCTTTCTTACCACTGTTTCGTTAAGAGAACGTTTAACAATATCAACTTTACTTTCTGAACTTTTTTCTGCATTTAAAGTCTGTGTATCCACAGATTACTAATACAGATGGGAAATTTCAGTACCACAGCGCCTCTCAGTTAGTTGATTGTGTATTTTTTCTTGAATGTTTGAGTTTTAAAGAACGAGTTAGTGGAGGATTAAAAATGGCGGACGGCCCACAGATTACTAATACAGATGGGACACTTAGCTAAAAACAAGGAAATTTAGATTACTAATACAGATGGGACACTTAGCTAAAAACAAGGAAATTTCAGTTTCCACAGCGCGTCCTCAGTTAGGTGATTTAGTGTATTTTTTCTTGAATGCAGTTTTATAATTTTTCAAGACATTGACTAGTATTAATATTTCCAAAAATCATTTAAATAATAATGGATAGTTTTTTTATTCTAAAATATAGAATTATATTGAATAATAATATTACGTAGTCATCTGTTTCCCACAAACAGCTAAATTTTAATATAATGTTTTTTTTTTAGGACGAATCGTTAATACAAAAGAACAGCTAATTTGTATTTTTTAATATGTTCAGATGAATTTCATGCTTAAAAAAAAAAAAACGCTGCATTCCTCTAGTACACAAGATTACGTGATTTAAATTTTTTTTAAATCGCATATGCGTTAGACAGACAGCATCTCTTGAAAAATTTTCTTTTAATAGTTTTCTTTCGATTTATGCTAGCTAATTAAGTATCGCCGTATATTAAAATCCATTAATCGATTCCGTTAAAAAATAATCGAATGATTATATACAAGCTTTAATAAGTCTATGATTAGATAAAAAATCGAATACACTAGATTTCGACACGCAAAAGTATATCATGTTTCAGAATATTAGTATTAATAAAGATTTAAGTGTAAATAAAACTTGTTAAAAGTAGTTTTTATAGCATACGTCGACAGACTTACTTGTTTTCCTTCATCAAAATATTTTCTGTTTGTTTTTTTATTGGCGTTCTTAGGGTTAACTTTGTACACAACTAGTTCATATATATGTTTTTTAATTATATTTTACTTACCTACATCTTGATCAAAAGGTGAAGAACTGCTACCGAATAATGGCATCTTGAAAAAACAAAAAACGATTCAATTCTTATATATTTCTATGCCCTAACTTTTTCAGCAAAACTTGGAAATGACTCAATGTTATTGCATTTAATCATCAATTGCGCATGACTGTTTGTAGCACCATCTGATTTCCAATTTTTCATTTCCAGATAAAATTTGTGAAGTCATTGATAAAAAAAATTTATTATCGTTTTATTTAATTTTAATACATCATAACAGTATATAAGAAATATTAATAAATAAATAAATAAAAATAATAGTTTAATATAGTGTAACTTCAAATATTATATTTAGTAATATAGATGAGTAATATACAGCACTGCCATGGCATTGCATTGCTGTATAAAATGAATAAATAGAATGTCCTTGAAGCCACAGATTACTAATATAGCTTGAAGCAGTGCCTTGAAGTTATATAGAGGCCGATCTCATAGGGAGGACCTTGGGAAAGACAGAGGAGTTATAGCCAACTTCCTTGATTATAGTCACAGATAGCAATTATCCTCAAAGCATACAAGAAAAATATTTAATATTCCCTTTTTAAAAATCCAGATTACAGAAAGATTAAATTATTAGATTGATAAAATAATTAAAATAGAAATATAATTGGAAATAAAAAAATATAATTTTAATTTGATTATTTTTTTTCTGAAAAATAATATTAAAATTTTTCAAAATTCTCAAAATTTTCCTGAATTTACGATTATGTATAAACAGGAGTTTACAAAGCAATGCTTTAGAAAACAATAAGCGGACGCTACAATAGATTCATATGAAGAATTTGATAAGTAACAGAAATTGGATATGGCGGTTCCGATTGGTCGGCAAGGTAGCTAGGTGGTAAAGCATTCGCTTATCACCTTGGAAGATCTATATTCAATTCCGAGTCTCATAGCTCTAGTTTATTAATTAAGAAAGATTCGGGGCTGGCCAATTGAATCACGTTTTTCAACCTTCCGGTTGATCCTACAATGGGTATCTGAGGCCGCCGCCAGATAAAGTATATCCCATGAACGATATGGTAACTTAACTAATCCAATCGAAAATTGTTTAAAATGCTATATTTGTAAGAAACTGCTTTCATATAATAAAAGCCAAAATCAACTCTGCAATAGATACATACTGTACTAAGAATTTGATAAGCAACATCGTTTGATTGTGCCACCTGAAAATATGTTTTTCTTCATTAACAAATGGCGTTACTTTTTACTCAATGAGAGTATTAAATGTGTGGGAGCAAAACAAACCTTTCTACAGACTGCTCACCTCTGCGGAGAGGATTTTTGTCCTAGCCGGATTGTGTAGGACGGAGATCGACGGGTCGGCTTACCAAATTCAGATAATAAATAAACGCGCTATCATGCTGACGAATAGATAAGTGAATAAATCTAATTTATAAACCCTTTTATTTCATTTAGAAATGGAAAGGGTCGAAAAGAGATTTCCCAAGATTTTTTGACAATAAATGACGTCACATTCTATTCTAGAAGAATATTAAATGACAAACCCAAGGTCACAGATTATTAATACAGATGGGACACTTAGGAAATTTCAGTACCACAGCGCATCCTCAGTTAGGTGATTTAGTGTATTTTGAAAAATGCTGTAAAGTTTTATAATTTTTCTAGACATTGACTAGTATTAATATTTCCAAAATCATTTAAATAATAATGGATAGTTTGTTATTCATAACTATAACTTAACGATTTTAGAACACATAAAGAATCGTTGTTCTAAAATCGTTAAGTTATAGTTATGTTTTTAACTTAATAACTGTAAAAGTGTGTACCTGAAGAGGGTGCGTTAAAGCACCGAAAACGTTAGTGCTGAGTTTCAGAACTTTGAAATAAAGTATATGGTTTAACCCAAAACTGCATAAGAGTGCTGAATGATGCTTAATCAAATGATATTGAAGGGTTTAGCAGTTTTTTGAATCTTGTAATTAGAATAGTTGTTTTTATTTTCAGAATTGTAGAATTTTCATTACAAAATCAGTATTATTTTAGAAAATTTTGTTTTTCTGCATATTAAATAACATTTCATTTTTTATAATGTTTGTAGTTTTTTTATATATTTTATAATGCATTATTATAAAATGCATTATTTTCATAAAATTGTGTGCTTTTATAATCTTTTATATACATATTTTAAAAATAATAAAATATGTTAATTTCTAGTGCAATTTATAAATAATATTTTCCTAATCCATCTCATTATGAATTTTTGTATCAGCATAATTATTAATTTTACCTCTAAAATTTACATATTTTAAAATTTTGTCTATTCTGTAAATCAGTGGTTCTCAACCTTTTTTCTGTTGAGGAACACAGTTTAATATTTTAAACTTTGACGGCACACCTGAGTATTTTAAATAATATAAATTTCACAACAAATTTTTATTAACAGATTATTGTATTTATTCTTGTTTATTACATTCAGATTTCATTATTAAATGGAGGCCCTTATTAAGTTATAGCTCCACCTGTGGATTTTGTCTTTTTAGAGAAGCTATAATTCTAATTTAATTTTTATTTCTTAATTTTTAGATTTTGAATAAAGACAAAAAATTTTGGCTGTCACAGAAATTCAAGGATTAGATTTTTTTAACGATACCCCTATTTATAGGAATTGGTGCAATTGTTTGACTGCAAAAGGAATATCCAACTGACAATGTTTCACTATTAATATATATAATTCATACAATTACATAAATATAATTCATTCTTAATTTTTCGTGGCACACCTTCAAAGGTTTGGCGGCATAGTGGTTGAGAATCACTACTATAAATCCTTGAGGATGCAAATATTACCTACAAATATATAACATATATCCAGTAAGTTTTAGGACTGATAGTTACCTTATTGTTAATCTTTTTCTGTATATTTCATGTTTTAGAGCAACTCCTTAATCTTTCTTTTATAAATATATATTCAAGTTGGACATATTTCTATCAAATATCAGTAATTTTGTTAACAATTCTGTCCAGTTTTATATAAATATTTGATATATAAGAATGGATGAGTAAATAATGAATATCAAATTTTGCTATAAATTGAGTAAAACGCTCACTATATGGTAGTGAATGCAAGAAAGTACAGTATATGATGATGAGTACTACATGTCATAGGTATTTCAATAATGATATTAGTTTTATGCCAGATGAGAAAAAATTAAAGATGGATTGGCTTTCTATTTCCAAGAGAAGGAACTAATTGAATAACATTGTTAACTTTTACATAGAAATTGTATTGTAGTTATAAAATTTATCTGTTATTCATTTGAATAACTATCTGTAGAAAAACAAATTTATTCAATAGCAACTGCCTAAACTCCTATAAACACACCGTATATACATTGCTTGTAAAACTGTATAACAAATTTACAATATAAGACTTATTTGTGAACAGGCTTATTGTTTATTCAGCATCATCTTTGCAATTGCATCAGGATATTACTTTGCCACATACCCATATTTCCCAAATTACTTGCTCTGTGACTTTTTCTATTCCCATAGCTCAAATGACTGTTTAAAGATTATTATTACAGAGGTATTTTAGCCATTGAGAGAGAGAGAGAGAGAGAGAGAGAGAGAGAGAGAGAGAGAGGTGTAATGGAACAACTGTGTAGTATTATGTTTTAGAAATTTACATAGTTGCTTTCAAAAAGGTTTGCAAAAATTGGAAATGTTTAGTGCTGAGGAAATTTTTTAATGACGACTCACAAATCTGTAAGTATTCTATTTTTCTTTTAATACTCAGTCCTGGAATTTTGCAGACATAGATTTTAAATCAGATTAGTTTAAAGAGGGTGGATAATAATGAAGATGGGCTGATTAATTCTTTCTGATAAAAATCAGTCTGTTAGTAAACTACTTGCTTTCCTTATATAGCCATTTTAATTTAACTTAATTTTTAATGTCTCTTATTTTATCTTTAACAGCATGATTTATTTATCACATTTCATAAAAAGCTGCCACTTGATTCAAAAGTTAGTCAGATACATAGAAAAATAAAGATCATATAAGCCTTGGCTTCCTTTTTGGAAAAGTTTAAAAATTATTAATATACAATATAAAAAAATTCATATTATAATGTTACAGTTTCACATTTTAATTATTCATATATATAATTACATGTGTTTATTAACAATAAGAAACCAATTTTTTTAATGTCCTGCTCAACATTATTTTCTCTCAGGCATAGATGAAATTTATGTCAAAATTTAACTATATACAAAACCTAGATGAAGACTTCTTCAGATGGTGATAATTTAAAAAAAAATTACTTGTTAATAAACACACAAGAATTAAAATTTGTTCTATTATGAAAAACTATTATTTTAGAAGTTAGTATAAAGCAACTAAATTTCTAAAATGCCAATGTGGTATTTTAGAAATTTTTATAGTGTCCCTATATTAGCTTCTTACAAAGAAGCTAATGCTGGGATACTATAAAAATATATTAATGTGACTAAGAGCGCAGGATTGCTGAGAATTACAAGTGAAACAAATTGCAATTTTTACGGACAGTTTTAGTATAAAAAATTGAAAAATAGACAAAATTGACTCCAAGTGAAGTTCCAAACTTCAATATTATTCTCCTAAATTAAGAATAAGTGGATAATTCTTTTTGCCAAAAGCAAATGCTTTTGTTTTCTCTATATTGATGATAAATCCAAACTGAGTGCAGATAGCTTGCAGCCTTTCTAATCTTGTTTGAACACTATTTGTGTCTAAATTAGTTAAGTCAATATCATCTGCATATTTTAGGTCAGGGATTATTCTGCTATGGATCTTGATATAGTTTATCAATTCTTTGTTTGCCAAATTCATAATTCTTTCTAGATATCTGAAGAAGAAAATTACAGAATACAGGATCTTCGTTTCTGCAGCCTGCCTTCAATTTGAACCATAGACTGAGTTTGCCATTAACTTTGACTGCAGCTTTGCTGTTATCATTTAAAGTCAAGCTTTGCTGTTATCGTTTTGCTATTATCGTTTAAAGGCACTTTAAAAAAAAGTCAGGAAAGCAGCTATGAACTTCTTTGTCCACATCTCTGTCCTTTTCAGCAATCACTTGAAGGGTGAGAATTTATTGAGTGGTTCCTCCATCTGGTCAGAAGCCTGCTTTGTTCCTCAAACAAGACAGTCTTAGTATAGTTTCTTTTTAGAATGATTGAGAGAAAGATCTTGCTTAAATAATTGATCAGGGATATTGCTTGGTAATTTTTAAAATTTTATATATTTTTTTTTTTTTTTAGAAGTTGAAAGTAGAATAGACCTGGACCATTCTTTTAGAATTGTTTCTTTCTTCCAGATTATTTTGTGAAAACAACAGATAACTTCTTTACTTGTTTTTATAAGTTCTGTACAGATTCTGTTTGTTCTACAGTAGGTTGTTAAATTTATGAATAGCATAATTAACCTCCTTGAGAAATATATCATCAATTGTCTCGTGCAAGAGGTGTGATGATATTAAGCTCTTCTAAGAAGTTGTTCCTATGATTTGCAAAGTCGTGGTTTAGAACGAATATCAATAACTCTAATTATAACTAAACCTAACGGCTAGCGACTCTGCAATCCAGAGTTCGGCCTGAGCTCTCATTTTAACTAAACTCTAACTTAAATATAAAACACTCTAAAAACACTTCACGTTAACCGGCAAAACAATACCAGAAACGAGAACGTACAACTACGAGTAACAAACGAGTGTTAGAACTAGACGGACAAAAATGACAGGGAATTATTCGATTTTTAAAAGTGAAAAAAATTCATATCTTCAAATTCAGTCTTAATATTACTTTTTATTACAAACAAAATTTCTTATTTTGCCTGTAATAAAAAGTATTTTGTTTTTGTTGTTATTATTGTAGTAAGACACAATTATTTTTTACACAATTTAAAAAAAATGATCGGACTGGGCTGCTGTCCAGTTCAATCACCCTCAGAGCCATCCTTGATCAAAACTGCACAATTTAAAAAAAAATGATCGGACTGGGCTGCTGTCCAGTTCAATCACCCTCAGAGCCATCCTTAATCAAAACTGACAATTTGAGAGAGCATGACAAAAATTTTCGTTCGGGGCAATAAAAGCTCTAGAGCCAATATTGCAATAGAGTCTCAGTATAGTCCTCCTTATTTTTGTATTTAATCATCTTATAAATTTATTATATTAAAATTCGGGGCCAGACCCGTGACGTGAACCACGCTAATGTGTTACCACTCGGCTATCCGGCCACCCTTATGAAAGCATTATTCTGTTAATATCCACATATTATGTTAATATTAATAGAATAACATTTTGCAAGATAAATAAATTTGTCTTGCAAAATTTTAGTGCCCATTTTGTTTTACACGAAATGAATCATAGGACAAGCATTAAATATCTTGGGAAAGAGTAGCATACCGCTATGGGAACCCACAAGCGGAACTGCCCATTGTCTAGCAATCAAACTGTTATTTAACATTTGAAAAATATACATATTAATTTATTTTTAAAAATATTTTGAAGATTGAATTCTATATTAATTTTTTTTTATTTTCACTTGCCAAATCGATTAACTCCATCAGTCACTCAAAATCTGTAACTAAATTAACAATTACTCCAAGGTATACTATCTTATGCATTTGATATGTCATTACATAAAAGGCTACATCTGTAGTAATACATACCAATGTTTATTTGAATTTATATTTTAAAGGGAATTTTAAAAAACAGTTTATATTATTTTATCATTTTTCTCCATTTTTGTTTTGTGGAGTTAATCGATTTGGCAAGTGAGTAGCTCAAATAAAGTTCTTATACATAAAATATATATTTTTATTATGATGTAATAATTTTTAATACAATTAAACAAATCTTACAAAAAATAATGAAAAAATAGAATACATGTTTAATACAACTGCATAATATTTAATGTGATAGGTGAATGTGGTTTTCAGCACAAATTTTCTCAAACTGGTATGTCACTGAAGATATTGCAATTCTTTTTCAATCACTAAATGAAATCGATATTTTGTCTTTAAAACAGCTACAGCAGAAAGCTTCTGGGTACATGGATATTTGTACTGTTTTTATAACTTTTTTGCTGATTCATTTTTTCAACATTAATTTGAATTTATTTTTGTAAATTCTTGCATGCCCACTGTTTTCCAAACTGTGAGCACATCCCACTAGGGGGTGCCCACAGTTTGGAAAACACTGAATTAGACTAATAAGACATCAGAGATTTTCAATTTCAGGATGCATTTAATCTAAGTAATTTACAAATTATCAGACCGAGTTCCCAAATGGGCTAAACATAGCCATGAGTTCATGGCTAGATGAAATTCAGAGTTAAAATTCAGGCAGACACACTTGGTTCAATTTAGATAATAAATCGTAATTTTAAATAAAAAAATTCAGATAATAAGTCATAAAAAAAACAATTATTATGATTTATTATCTGATTCAAGCCAAATCTGTCTTCCTGAATTTGCTACAAAAGCTTGTGGCTATATTTAGCCCATTTGGGAGTGCTGATATTAGTCTAGTCCAATAATTCCTAAATTATTTAGATTATATGCATCTCGAAATTGGAAATCTACCGATGTCTTGGCAGTCTAAATGGTTAAGATATTGGGACAATAACCTAAAGATTCTAGTTAATTCCAGGATAATTAATTTCAGGAAAAATAGTTAAAATAGTTTAATTATTAAATAACAGATGGCATCATCTGAGCCTAAATTAAAATAATTAATTATTAATCCAGTAGATGGAAGTATCATAATGTAATTATTAAATAATCTATTTGGCAATTTAATTCTAAAATAGTTCACTAGAGATAAATCTAGCTAGATTAGGAATATTTGGATAACATCCTCTAATTAGGTTCAATGATTTTGTTTTTTATATATTGATATATTTAGTGTTTTTTATTCATGTTAATCTTGGGAAATTGCATTCACTCTTTAGTTATCATTATTCTCAAAAAATTTTTTTAAGTTTATTATTATTTTTAATGATAATCAGACATTAATTTACATCTCTCTTTTTTCTTATTATTTCATTTTGTTTGTGATTTCCCCCCTTATATATTTTTGTTTATTTTATATTTTTCCTACATATTTTAGTTTCAATTTATACAACACATTTGTCATTAACCAAGTAATGTATATTTTATTTTTTCACGAAATATTAAAACATTCTTTAGCCCCCAATTTCATCAGAATTGATAATAAATAACAAATAATGAATTTTTTTCACACTTCTTTAACAGTTTTTGTAATCTTATGCAATTGTAAATAAACAACATAGAGAACTGTCTCAGATCTCATTGTAATGATTGTTTGATACTTCATTTTTGCAAACTGATATAGATCAACTGATTTTGTGAAAAAGTCTTGTTTTCTTTGCTTGTAATAAAGTGTATTTTCTGCCTAGAGCTAGAATGTTTTGAAATTTGTAATAAAATTTAAATACCTTTTTTACTATTTTTGTACATTGATATTTTATATAATATTTTTGCATACCATTTTATGATTTGTTTAATATATTAATAGTATTTATATATAATGCTATTAGAAAAAAATTTTATTTATATTAGATATTCACTTTTTTAATCCATTTATAGATAGTTAAGGACCCTTGAAATATTATTAGCGTCAAACCTCAAAAAGTCATTAATCTGCTCTTGATTCACTATTCAAACCAACTAGCAATCTGAATTTTATGAGGAGTCAAATTATCAGATAGATTGTACTCTGATATAAAGTATGATATAAGGCTCCTCTAAGTTATGAACATTTGTATTTATGATCATGAAATTTTATGTTCAAATTTCATGAGATTTCAAAAATTCTAATAATTTTTTGTAATATGATAGCAAATTGCTCTAGCAACCAATATAATGTAAAATTACATAGTTAACATATTACAGCAGTATATTATGGTGACAATGATTACACCAAAAAATTTCTTGCTTTATATTCAGAAATTTTCATTCAAATCTGTAAAATCTGAAACTTTTAACTGATCCAATTATGAAATATATTATAATATATAGTATATATAATTATTTCAGTACTTTTGGAGCCAAAATAACTGCAATATTTGAGTCATGAACAATTCTATTTACAAGCAAAACTTGCATATGAATTCTGTCATAAGTAGAGGAGCATCTGTATTTGCAAAGTATCATTTAATACAATATTTACCTCTTCCAAGTTCATCAATTATTATTAATGATTTTTCAGTACAATTCTGTAGAATATAATTCATTTCTTTCATCTAAAAATAGAATTATAAAATTGAAAATATTACACATATTAAAAAAGATCCCAAATATTTCTTAAAAATTAAATAAATGAAATTTAAAATACAAGATATAACGAAATTTAAATCCATTCTGAGTATGATAAATGCATACTATACAATTACTCTTAACAGGATAAAAATACTTCTCTTGTTAAGAGAAACTAGTAGTAGTGTCTAGTATGCATACAAAATACAAATGATAATTTTATGATGATAATTATGATATTAATATAAGTAGTCAAATTAATAACTATCAAAATATTTGATAACAAATTATTTTTCATAAGCAATGTCCCGCTTTACAGCTAATTTATTTTGGACATATATGGATTATTCCATTTTTTCATACTATTTTATTACAACTATCAATGACCTCTCCACAATTTAAATAAACATTTCTTTAAAATCCAAAAATTTATTTATATTCTAAAATTTTCACATATAATTTTCTAAAAACACAAACTGCATGGCTATCACAGAAAATGCATTTCGGCTTAACAGCCCTTTCAGGTTCCAAATTTAGCCATGCTGAAATATATTTTTTATTTATTAATATTTACATCATAAAACTAATATTAAAAAAAAAAATTACATATGTAAATTAAAAGAAAATTTACATACCAATTTAATTGGTATGTAATTTTTTTTTTAAATATTAGTTTTATGATGTAAATATCAATAAATAAAAAATATATATTTCAGCATGGCTAAATTTGGAACTGAAGAGGGCTGTTAAGCTGAAATGCATTTTCTTTGATAGCCGTGCAGTTTGTGTGTTTTTAGAAAATTATATGTGAAAATTTTAGAATATAAATAAATTTTTGGATTTTAAAGAAATGTTAATTTAAATTGTGGAGAGGTCATTGATAGTTGTAATAAAACAGTGTTAAAAAATAGAATAATCCATATATGTCCAAAATAAATTAGTGGTATCAAAATATTATTAATAATAATGTGGTAACACAATGAATATTGTAAATTTACATCATATTAAAATAGTTTTCTTCTTTGTAAATAGGCATGTATAGAGTGTATAATGTTATTTTTAATTTTAAATATCATATTTCAAATATAATATCATTCCATGTAGCATTATCTCCCTTTCTCTTCCAGTGATTCACTAAAAGATATCATGTGCTATAAATAATAATTTGTGCTGCATTCCATAGATTGCCCTGAGTGTTGTCACTGGGAATGCACTTTATTCTTATTGAATGGATTGGGCAGATCCTTATCACTCTTGAGAAACCTAGAAGTATGGGACATGGAACTGAACCTGGTTCTTCAAAGTAATGACTTCTTTAACATGTAGTAATCAGCTCAATACTATATATTCATAACAAAATGGTTAAAATTATATGCTTATATAGAAACTTTTGCTTATTTTTAACCTCTAAGTGATCAAATTTTTCTATGCAGCCACAGTCAAATACAGGTAATTAAATATGATATTTATTTATAATTTATTGCTATTTAGGAATATAAATCCTCTAAATGTATAAAATTTTATTTTCCATCAAATAACTTCTTTTTAACAAAAAAAATCACTGTTTTATGCTAGATTATTGATTTTTAACGAGTTTTTATGTAATCTGATATCTTCTTATTAAAATTTTATAACCAAGCAAGAGTATCATATTTCTTACATTCATAAAGATTTTCTTGAAATCAAAACAAATATACTTCTTATTTCATTTCATAGTAGAAGGATGGATTTAATTAGCTGTGGTTATTCAGATGAGATCATCGGTGGAAAGGACAAGTAAACGAAAACAATAAACATGATCTAAAAATTGTGAAATAAGATATCTCAAGTTGAATAACTTCTAAATTGCATATTTATCAAATTTTATTTTATATTCTAATTTTATCATATTGTCCAATAAGTTTTATTGTTTATATTGTAACATTTTTCATCCAAGAAAAAATTTTTATTATTTTAAACATTGCTTTTAATTGGATATATAATATGCCAATTATAAGGATATAATTGATTAAAATTTTCTTTCTCTTTACAGTTAATGATAACAAAATAATTTCAGATTTAATAAACAAAATAACAAAATATTTAAAATTATTTGATTTTTGTCTTATAGAGAGATTGGATATATAGTAATCACTACATATTATGATAAAAGAGTCAGACTTTATAATGTATGTGCACATCATTTCCAGTTATAACATGATAATCATTTCTTCAAGCATTGTTTACAATTTTATCTTCTATTATTTACTTTTTTATTATACTGTTAATTATTTAACATTTAAATTGTTATTTTAAGAAATCATTTCAGAATTTATTGTTTACAGGTAGTCCTCAACTTACGACAACTCGAGTTATGACGATTCGCACTTACAATGACCAAAAATTATTACTAAAATTCTTTAATTCTACTTTGCCGCTTGCATATATACAAACATATATCACATTGTTTTTGTATACATATCATAGCGTCACCATTAGTCGGCAAGTAAAGCCTTATTACTGTATTTTGTTGTAATTCTGTCATGTCCAGTAAGAGAGGTAATACTACTGATGAAAATTCAAATTAAAAAAGAAGGCAAGGAAAGCTTTGTGTAACAGTTTTAAGTTAAATAGAAACTTAATTTATAGAAATATTAAAACAGAAATCAAATAAATCAAGAATTAAAAAAGTCCTTGACTTACGACAAAGACGTTGGAACGGAACCTTGTCATAAGTCAAGGACTACCTTATATAAAATAAGATGATTGTTTTATATAGGAACAGCTTAATCATTATTTTAAAATTTAATAAATGATTTAAATTAAAATCAGATAAATAATATATTAAAATATTTAAGAATGAAGAATTTTGTTAAAAGTTTTCTATGTAAATATAATTAGAAATTTAATAGTTTACCCACAAAGCAATGCAAAAGTAAAAACTACCATATCATGAAACAATAGTTTATTTTTAGAAATCATAAATTATCACTTTATTGTATTTCACAGGACTGGTCATATTCAGAATATAAAATAGCAGGTTTTTATTCCTCTTCTATTGGTTTTCATGCAATGCAAATATGGTATGATCATAATTAACTGAATGAAGGACAATTGAAAAAAATATATACTGATACATGTTAAATGCACTAATGGTAAATATGAGAGATAGAGACCAAAGAAAAATGGAGATATCAAGTGAACAAATATTTGAGGATATATGGATTTGAGAGAAATAAGAATATGAATAAAATTGTGCATATATGAAAGAAAAGATAACTATGGAGGAAACTGGTGGTGTAAGTAGGGATAGAGTATGTGGTAATGATTTGATCAATTATGTATTTGCTTGTATGTTTTTTCTTTGAGTCTCTCATGAAGAAATGAGTATGATGATTTTATGTAAGTACTTATTATACTAAACAGAAAAATATTAAAAATAATAATAATAAATATAAGCAAAATATAATTTTTTTTCCTGTTAAAATTACCAAACTGTTTCTATATTATAGAAACAGTATGGTAATTTATTGTATTAGAAAATTACCATTTGTTGTATTATTTTCTAATTATTGTAATTTTATCAGTTTTATCTTTGACATAAAATTATTTTCTTACATGCTAAAAAAAAAATAAAATATAAAAAATAGATATTTTTTTAATGTCTTATTAGGATTTACCTCTAACATAAATGATGATGAATTAGTTTCAATATCATCATTGCTACCAATTCGTGAAAATAACTGATCTGTAATTCTAAATGATGCATATTCAGCAGGTACATAGCATCCAAGCTGTGCCATTATTTGTAATAGTGCTACTTGTTTTAAATATGTAGATTTTCCACTCTGAATGAAAAATTGCATAACTTGAAATTATATAAATTATATTCAATTATATAAATTAATTTAATTATACTATAATGATTAAATTAAATAATTTTTAAAGTAATTAAATTTATATACAGAATATTTATAAAAATTCTTTATAACTCTAAAAATATTATATACAATATGATGCAAGCATAATATACAGATATTCTCCAGTTTATGTACATCTGGTTTCCATAAATCTGACTTTATACAAAATATTTTCTACAATTTTTTTTTAATGATACAGAATAAATTTCTACTGTATTTACAGATTACAAATATGAGCATGTTAGTTTTCAACATTTATAAGTTTCAATTACTTGGTTTATTTATGTTGTATATTTATATTTATTGATTTCACTTATCATATTTCTGATAAGATATTGTCCTATGCAGCATTATCTCCAAATCAGTCAGGGAAATATGACTTGGGTAATATCGTGAAAGTGTAATCACTATATTCCACCTAACCCGAGAATTTTTGTTAAAAATTATTTTTCCACCTTATACAAAATTTGAGTTATATAAAAAATCTTGGCTCCAATTATTTAAATAAACCAAGGAGTACAAGAAACAATAAGAATCATAATTAAAAAATCCATATATAATTTTCCAGTTACAAACATGTATATTTTATAAACATGAAATTTCATAAAATTTGAAAAAACTCTTCAAAAATTTTAAACATTATGATAGCAGAATAGTCTAAAACTGCTATGTAATAAATTATTAACTATTTATTATTTTTTTATTTAATAAATTATTAATACTTTGAATAATTATTTTTGATCTACACTTTTAAAATTATTCATTGAAATTTTTGATATCAATATTATAAGTATTGATATTTTTCCAGACAATTATCAGATATTTTTTTACAAAGAATTGATACAATGAAATATAGATACTTTTCAAAAATGTTGCATCCCTAGCTGTAATTAGTTTAATTGGAAAAAAGACTAGGGAGAAAAAACACATTCATATTTGGTAAAAGTATTTATTCTTAAATTTATATTATACATTTATAATAAGTGTTCAAAAGTAAATTATTAGCAAACTTCTTATTTTTTAGACTGAAAAGTATTTGTTTATACTAAAGTATTCATAACTTCTGCTATACTTAGACAACAACAACAAAAAAAAATGAAGCATTTTTAGCAGATATATGAATTAAACAGAAATTTTTTTAATCCATTCAAGCAGGGCCGCCGAGAGAAATTTTCAGGCCCGTGACAAGTCTGTGGTCTGGACTCCACTTAAAAAAGTATATCTCTTTGATTTAATAAAAAAAAGTCATATAAAATATTAAACATCTATTTAAAAAAGTGTACAATAAATTCAAAATTTGATACATTACATATCATACAAAATACAAACATTAAACAAAAAGAGAATTTTAATTTTTTCATTGAAGGTTTTTAAATTTTTTTGGCCTCATCTCAGATGAGGAAAAGTTTTAAAAACCTTCAATGAGAGATAAATAAAAATTTTAAAACCTTCATTTATAAAAATACTATTATATATAAAATAGTTTATTTTGGCACAACTGCTTTGGGTGGTAGACCGTACGCTCTTGTGGTGGCCTGCGAACTATCGGACACGTTATGTGACATGTTGGGGCTTGATGGTCGGGCCCTTTTTGATGCTGGGCCCATAACAAAAGTCTCAGATATCACCCCCTCTCGGCAGCCCTGATTCAAGGATCATCAGGGTTAGGCTCAAAAGAAAAATGGAAATAAAACAAGAAAAGTTACATGATACGAGTATAAAGTCACTTCACTCTCGCAATGGAGATTGCTTCTGGTTGTTGCATGTTGTTGATGATTTTATTTTTGCGATTTTTGAATTTGTAGGATTTTGGTGATGCAACCTTTGTCACAATGATTCATCTGTTGATAATTTTGACTTCATGCCAAGAGAATGTTATGTTCTAAAGCCCTTATTGATAATGCTGTAGCTAATGAATCTTCTAGTATACTTTCTTTATATTCTTTTAGTCTTTGGGATAAGATTCTTATTGTAAAACCAATGTAATTTTCAACTCTCTTGAGATCAGTGTTATGGAATGGAATGATGTAGATTTTAGGATGTTGTGATATCTTGATGTCACCATCATATAAGAACTATATCTATTATAATGTCTACCCTTTTTCCCATCAGGGGACATCAGTCTTTTGACAGTCATTCACTCTCATGCAATGGATGATTGGGCATGGGTCACTATACAAGAACGTAACAATAAATATTCTAATATTACAGTAGTGAAACTTTATTGGTTCACCAAAATATAGATATCTTAAAAAATTCTGCAGACATTTATCATTATGAAGAAGACTGGGATTTTCACAATTGGTGACTTCCTGTGGCCAATGTATCTCTCCTATATCTATTGTGCCACATGACCTGCTTAATAATTGGCATTTCTTATCACTATTACTAACCCGTTTGACATTCCACATGATTTGTGAATTATTAGTCAGCATTCAGGATGAGAGTAGCTGATTTTTCCTATCTTATAGCAAGTGAAGAATCTATCTTGCAATATCTACATCAGCAAGACTTATTACCTGAGCCAAATACTTTACCATCCCACAGTAAGTGTGGTGGTGAAATGGGAAAAGTGGTTAAAAAAAATCGTCAAAGGAATGGGCAGCAGAAGAAGTATTATAGTTTGAAATGAAAGAGAAAGCCATGCCAAAGCTATCAGTCTATGTGAAAGACATATCATTTCTTCACATATTGTGGATCTAAATGGCTGATATAACAGCCAGTTTTTCATTCAGCAGATTTTGAAGTTGGTTTATTATTGGTCTTTTGACAAGTCTCTTGAAAGAACAGCAAAGTATGCTGTCAGGACTGTTAATATGGTATACAACTGGTTCAATTTATGTGCAGATATATGCATTGAAATGTTTGATTATTTGGTCAAGATGAGTGGTATAGGAGAATGCATAGAGATTGATGAGGCATTGCTTCATGGAAAATGTAAAGCCAATCAAGGCCATCTCCTTCATGGCAATAGACCTGGAGAGGAATTACCATCTGAAGATTCAAATACTCAGGATATACAAAACAACTGGAACTATGGACATTGCATTGCGAGCCTTTGGGTTTTCAGTCTTTGTATGGTACCATGTTGACAATGGAATTTGAGTTGTGGAAAAGCAATACTTTATCATTGAATGGAAAGACAGACAGACACTATTACCAATTATACAGGAGGACATGGCATAGAGAACTACCATTCACAGTAATAAATGGCTGGCAAATGGGAACTTAGACCAACATGGTTACATTTCCAAAATGGTAAATCATCAGAATCATTTTGTTGTGATGGAGCCATCTTAAATTGAAAATTCTGCATTATATGAGGGAGACAACATCCCTGACAGCCCACCATAGGAATGGCTGCCCTGCCACCTTGCAGAATTATAGTGGCAGTCAGTAAACAATGGAGATCAATACACGGTCATATTGATATATATCAGGACAGTTTTTGTGTGTAGAATGAAGATGACAATCATAATTGGTAATCCAACAGGAAGAGGTAGGTCATCAATTGCAAGAATGCAAAAGATTGAACATGTTATTAAATTTTCTAACATATTGCTTTCCATAACATTGATCTCAACAGAGACTAAAACTACATCGGCTTTACCAGAAGAAACCTATCTGAAAGACTAAAAGAATATAAATAAAGTATAAGAAAAGATTTAACAGCTACAGTACTATCAATAAGGGCTTTAGAACATAACATTAACATATGTTGGCAAAGTCAAAATAATACAGAAATCAGTCCCTGTGACAAAGATTACATCATCAAAGCACATAAATTCAGTACTGGACAAAAATGAAAGTCTTATAAATAAGAGCAAACTTGCTTTTTCTCAAACATCAAAAATCAAAATTTCTCAAAAAATCAACTCCATAAGCAAGTTATTTATTCATACAGATTTATTCACTGCATAACGTTTACGGACTTTTTCTAGTCCCTCTTCAGTGCTACACTATCTGCTATCGTCTAGTTATAGAACTGAATATTACTTTTCTGTTCTATAAATAGATGATAGCAGATAGTGTAGCACTGAACAGGAACTAGAAAAAAGTCTGAAAACGTTATGCAGTGAAGGTTCACAAAATAGCACTCAAAGCAGTATGTACGTATAAAACTTTAATATACAAGAATGTTTTCGATACGACACGTATCCTCTTCCATTTTATTATGAAGGGGGTTTCCATTTAGGGAAGAGGATACGTGTTGTATCGAAAATGTTCTTGTATATTAAAGTTTTATACGTATATATTGCTTTGAGTGCTATTTTGTGAACTTTGAGTTTGAAAACAGTAAGATAAGCAGTTTATTTTTAGCTTCGTTTAGTTATGCAGTGAATAAATCTGTATGAATAACTTGCTTATGGAGCTGATTTTTTGAGAAATTTTAAATGAAAGTCATTGTCATTATACAAGAACCAGAACCAATCTTTAATGCCTAAAAGTGAGTTAACAATATCACAAGACTTTTCTTGTTTAGTTTCTTTTCTTTTGAGTCTAATGGCTGAAAATGATCTCTGAACAGGTCAAAAATATTTCAGTTTAATTTGTTTTCTGCTAAAAGTGCTTTATTTTATGTTATTGTTGCTGTGTTTATACTAATTTGCTATACAAAAGTTAATAAGTAAAACAATAAACAATATTACCATATTTGGTCCAGTTATAATAATAAAATTATTTTCTTCAGACAGCAACTGCAATAAAAATTTTAATATTTATAATATAAATAATTTTTTTAATATAAAATTCTTGCTGGTTTACAACAATGGTTCTGTATTTTTTTTGAAGTTATGGCACTCTTTTATAAAAAGATTTTTGGCAGATACTTAAAACAGTTTCTGGATTAAGTTATCTGCATAATATTCTACATGTATATAATGTATCTTAATGGAACACTTAAAGCACGTTTGTGGAATATCAGTATGCCACAGAATAACTGTTGAGAATCACTGGTTTAAAGCTTTTTCAAAAATAACTTGATATTTGAATAAAATAAGGCATCTAATAAACTATATCATGCTATTTCGAATACTTTTTGACCCCTTTGTCATTTTTATTGCACCAAGTTTGATTCCTTGATCGTGATATTACAAATTTGAAAATCTCTTCCCTTTTTACAAAATTTTTTACCCGTTTATATTTGTTTAATTTTAATCACAATTATTTCGTCCTTAGCTTACATTTATGTTCATTTTTAAAAGTACAATAAATGAATAAATATCATAGTTATGGAGATGATTCTTTGACTCTTTCAGAGGAAGATATTGTAAAAAAATAAATTCGTGATTTTGCTTCAAAATATAAATGCCAGAAAAGTTATATCTAGACCAGTGGGGCACGCTTCACAGAGGGGCAATTTCATTTTTAAGGGGGGCAATTCGAGAATGAGTTATTAACAGTGAATTTTTTGCATTTCTTATGGTTCTAGGGGGGATCTCATATACAGTATATAAATATATATTGTGACATATACATTTTTAAAAATTAAAATCAGAATATACATGGTGGTTTTGAAACTTTATTTGCTGTTTTTTCGCTTCATATCATTATTATTATTTTTTAACAATTTCTTAGTGATTTCTTCCGCAATACTTCAACTGTTCTTTCGTTCTTTTATTTTTCTTTTTCATAGATACCATGTTCTTTGGAAGCTTATTTAGACCAAGTTAATGGCCTTTTAGGCTTCCTCACGTGAAGAATAGTTCACTTTTTGAATAATAAAAATTATATTCACAGGGGGCTTTAGAGATGCTTAGGTGGGACATAGCCAGAAAAAGGTTGGGAGCCACTGATCTAGACCAGTGGTCTCCAAACTTTTTTGACTGCATACCCCTAAGATAGAAAAAATAAATGGCGTGTCCCCCCAATTGATTGAGCAGAAATCTATTATAATTAGTGTTTTAAAGAGGAAATAAGGCCTTATGTAATATCCAAAAAAGCTATACTTGCGCATTATTTTTATTATAAACACAGATACATAGCTATTTTTCTTATTACAATTTAATGAGAACAATGGGCTTGCATTTGTTTTAAAATTTCTGAAAATGCTGGTTTGATGTTATTCTGACACTGCGATACGAAGGTCTGGTTCCAAGTTCAATTTATTTCGATATTTAGTTTTAATACTTAGTGATCTAGCAGCTTGTAGAGTTTACAAACAATATATAAAAATACTCAGTGATCCTAACAGTTTGTAGAGTCTACAAACAATATTAAAAAATGTTTTCACTGTACCCCCGGTATCATTTCGCGTACCCCCTGGGGTACGCATACCACACTTTGGAGATATATTCTCGTGTACCCCAGCCAAGACCACGGATCTAGACGGATAGTTTGCTGAAATTTGTATACTTATAAGTATTTGAAGTTTGAGAAATATTTATGTCTAAACTAATAGAATTTTAATTTTATTTAGAATTTATAAAAAAAGTATAAAAAGATTTTTTTAAATTTATTTGCAAAATTTTTAAACAAATTTTAATAAACAATTCAACAAGAAAGAAATTTTTTCTACCTTTATATCAGTCATATGAAATTTTTAAAACATAAATATATAACTAATGCTTAAATTAAATTAATGGAAATTTTTTTTAAGTAAGTAATTATAGCAAATAGCAGTTTGGGATGCATTTTTTAAACATTCTCTGAATTTATAAATTCTACAAAAAAAAAAAAACATTAAAATATCCAAACATTATAATATAAATGTTTTTTTTTTTAAAGTTTGGGCTTCAGTAAAATTGAAAAATTACATTTCGTAACAAAAGTACATAAACAACGTATATACAGTATAGTGAATCGGGGGGAAGTTAGTTGACCAACTTTTTCCTTTTAACCTTAAAACTCCTTAAATTTGAATATTTTCTCTTCATATTTTTTGTATAAACTTTCAAGTGTTTTAGCATATGTGACTCAATCAAAAGCTTTGAGATAACAATCGGATCATGATTTATAATTTTTAAAAATGTCATAATTAGTCATCTTACCCTGAATATTCGGGGTAAGATGCCACTGCGCTTTGGATGATATTCACTTTAATAAATAGCAAAAAATAACTCTTTACTCATCCATATAAACTTCTTATTCTCTATGCCATGTATATTTTAATAGAATAAATTATTAAATTCTATAAAATTAGAAATTACATAAATAAAATCAGATATTTAGATATCGTATATACCCACTATGGTCAAATTGCAGCTGGTGAGCCACACGCGATTTTTTAATACCTTTAGTGTGGCTCCATATGAAAATCAAGAATTAATGTAGAGCAATCACTTTTAATTAAGAAAGATTTTAGGAATTGTCCATTTATCCATATAAAATAAGCTATCCCAAACATCTAAGAAAATGGATTTAGCAGTTTTTCTAAGCCCTTCAAATACAAATAGTATTAAACATATAATGAATTATTTACTGTGTGGTTCTATGCCGTCATTTTTTTATAATCTCCTTTCTAACGTTCTGTAAGGTAGATAAAGGCCTACCATATATTTATGAAGCATTGAAGAATTCGTGCCTCCTCTGTTTATATATGCTGCAAGTTTTAAACTTTCTTCGAATTAAAGACCTCCGCTTGTGTCCTGATATATATTCTTATCGTTTAATTTATAAAAATTTATAAATACAAAAATTTAAATTCAGTAACTAATCGGTAAGCAAAAATTGCCATCTTTCCCGTTGATCGGGGTGAGAGACAACTTTTAATCACGTGACTTAAAAAAATACCGACGTCGAATCTTTAAAGTATCCACTAAACATTAAATATATTAATTTTTACTACGCTGATATTATTACTATTAATAATAATACTTCAAAAAATGATTATAATTTTTGATGAAAATTTCAACAATCACTGGGAACTTTTCGATTTCCAATGCGAGTAATTGATAACAAAGACCTCCGCTTTTAGTTACTGATATATATTCTTATCGTTTAATTTATAAAAATTTATAAATACAAAAATTTAAATTCAGTAACTAATCGGTAAGCAAAAATTGCCATCTTTCCCGTTGATCGGGGTGAGAGACAACTTTTAATCACGTGACTTAAAAAAATACCGACGTCGAATCTTTAAAGTATCCACTAAACATTAAATATATTAATTTTTACTACGCTGATATTATTACTATTAATAATAATACTTCAAAAAATGATTATAATTTTTGATGAAAATTTCAACAATCACTGGGAACTTTTCGATTTCCAATGCGAGTAATTGATAATCTGATAATAGCCGCCATCTATATTTTTGGCGGGCTTATAGGAGATTATAATAAACCAATTTTTTAAATACTAACGAACTAGAGAAAAATAAGCTACTTCTCCCGATTCACTCTAATGTATTATAGAATTAGTAATTTTTTAAATTATCATAATTGTATCAATACAATCAATTATAATTTCTGCTTTGCTTTTTTGTTTTTAAGATCAACAATTTGAGAAATTGAAGGGTTTGGTGCAAAAACCAGTTAAGTCACTTTTGGTTGAAAATGAGTTATTATATGCATCATATATAAAAAAACAGTGATAACTTATGATTCAATTTTTGTTTATATTTTGTTGTCATGTTATTTACGTCCTCTTTTACAAGTCGTATGACAAATTTCATATATTTGATGCAAAAATCGGGTAAGTCCAAATACATATTCTTATTCTCGAAATGTGCTTTTTTGTGACTTAACTGGTTCTAGCACCAAACCCTTCAATTGTCAATCGTATAAGGCAGGGGTGTTCAACCCGTCGATCGCGGAGCCATTTTTGGTCGATCTCTTGTTTATTCCTCCTCACAAATTAAAATTGAAAATATTTTATCATTATTTTGCATTATTTTTAAATTCTCTTTATGTATATTGCTATTGTTTATTTTTCATCAAAATTGTAGAATCAATAATTTCTTATCATTTGGAAACACATGAAAAGTTTCCAATATTAACTGATATTGCGCAAAAAATTCTGTCGTGTTTCGGATTGACATACTTGTCAGAATCCGCTTTTTCAAATATAAACGTCATAAAAAAAATCAAGAAACCAAATTACAAATGATCATTTGGATGATTGCCATTGCCATTATTTCATATCAACCTGACTATAAAATATTGCGAGCTCCAAACAATGCCAAATTTCACATTAGCTTTCTTTTATTTTAATCAACCAGCATTTCCTGAAACTTATGGATTTGTAATCAGTTGTTTTTTTCTGACTTTGGTTTTCTAAAATAGAGAAATAAATATTTTATTCCAATATATTTGTTTTATTTGTCGTATTAAAATTATTAAAAGTGACAAATTTATAAATACACAAATAAAATTTTAGGGCTGGGAGATTGGGTTCTCCGAAGTGAGTAGGTGCATTTAATTCCATAATCAGATATCAGGTTGGGTGAACGTGATCTAAATGTTATATAAGAGAATGGATCACCGAATAACTTGGTATGGAAAAGTAGCTCACATAGTAAAAAAGGTTGAACACCACTGGTATAAGGCATATAAAAATATATATATTGTATGGTTA
The DNA here is from genome assembly GCA_000484575.1 of Olivierus martensii. Lineage (NCBI taxonomy): Eukaryota > Metazoa > Arthropoda > Arachnida > Scorpiones > Buthidae > Olivierus > Olivierus martensii. The sequence goes on from AYEL01090541.1 coordinate 99,301, forward strand.
GTCATTTAGATGATTTTGCATAGTCTGACAAATCTCAGTTTTGCATTGTTTAAGTGCGTTATAAAAGTGATTAACTGGATTCTTCAACAACTTTCATTACAAACACGTCAAGAAATTTTTTTCTGGATAATTCAAATTAGCTATTGAAGAAAGAAAATACTGTATTTTATTATGTAAATTTCTAATTCAATTTTCAATTAAATGTGTCTGCTGTGGTTTGTGTTAAATATCTATTATGTTAAAATTTTATATTAAAAAATTGCTACAAATTGCCTTATTGTGTATCCTTAGCAGAAGTTTTTAAAAGCCAATCATTAAATATATGTATGGCAACATAAAGTTTAGAAGAACATGTCTGCATATATTCGTTGAAGTAAAATTCAATTTTTATGTGAAGTGTGTAAATTTTTATAATATGAGTGAAAATGCATGTCATTCGTGAAATGTTACAATTATATAAACCAAAATTGATGTACAATTGTAATCTGTTCAAATAATTCATTTTAATATCGTAAAACATTATTTGACATACTTGATAAAATATTATGCTTACTGTTAGGCTCACATCATTATAGGTAAACTAAGTATAAATGTATGTAGTTATGTATGAAGCCTCAGTTTTATTACAAAAGTTTTATGTAAACTGCTACTCTGCAGTAATCCACAAGGTAACTTCCTGTATTTATAGCGGAAATATTTCAATATGTATGGCGTCACTAATTTAGGAAGGTGATATTGCATTGCTTGCTCGAAAAACAGAAATAAAATTATATATATAGACGCTCAAAAAAGTTTCCGTACAGTACACTAAAAAATCAAAATTAATAAGAAAAATCACTTAATCACATTAATAACTGATATCTGTTTTCTATATTGCAATCATTTGCATATATATATATATGTGTGCGTGCGTGTGTGCGTGTGTGCGCGTGCGCGTGTGTGTGCGCGTGTGTGTGTGTGCGCGTGTGTGTGTGTGTGCGCGTGTGCGCGCGTGCTTACTAATACTTTTGACTTTTTTTGGGAGCCATAATAAGGGATAAATTTAATTAAATAAAGAAAAAACCTAAAATATCAATACTTGTTGGAACATTACTGTACCCATATGAGCTGGAAAATATCAATACTTGTTGTTGGGACTCTACTGTATCCACGAACTGGGTTGCTACTGGGGGCAAGGCTGTGTGCTGGGTTTTGTGTAAAAGTAGTGACGTTTGCTCTCTCTGTCTGTGTCTCTCTGTGTGTCTGTGTGTCTGTGTGTGTGTGTGTCTGTGTCTGTGTGTGTGTGTGTGTGTGTGTGTGTGTGTGTGTGTGTGTGTGTGGTTCTTATTAATGTGTAGAGACATAATTGTCATCAATATGTCTTTGGAATAGTGCGTGTGTTTGTTTGTTTTTGTGTGCGCATGCATGCATACCCCATTTGCATAATGATTGCGTGTATGTATGTATATGCTGTAGAAGAAAAAAGGATTTTTGCTTTATGTTTCTATATTTTATATAAAATTTTATAAATTTACTAATAAATTCATACTTTTTATGATTTTAAGTTATCACTAAGAATATAGCAATTTACTACTAAGTACTGAGCAGGTAAATTCAATACTTATGTCTTTGATAAGTATATTAAAATAATCAGAAAGATATTTTTAACAAAAATATTCTTAATTTTCATTAAATATAAAACAGTAAAAAATAATATATACCAATGCTTCCATAATAGGATACTCCATTATTGCCTTTTTACAATAATTCTAGTTAGAGAGCAACTGGTAAAAAATGATTTCTAACTAGATTTGCTGGTTAGAATCAGATTGAGTTTCTCACAAGTGAATAGATGACCAAAACTCCTTTTTTTTTAGTGTGTAGGCTTGAAGAACTTAGCATTTAAAAACTGAAAAAAAACCGTTAATATACTGTAGAAAGATATGGCAAGAAATGATATTCGTAAATTAACAATAAAATTTCGAAATGAAGATCTTTCTCAGATTGGAACAATTATTGGCCATTCCCATTTAAGATCTAAAAAAATTATAAACAATTTTTAAACTGTCAGGAACACCAACTGCAAAGCAACTATCACAACTTCCGAAAGTACTATTGCTTCGTGCAGAGTAGAAAATTATTGGCACAATAATGACTAATCGAGAAACTAGTGCTCAGAAAATCGTAGCAGAGATATAAAAATTATATGGAATAACTACTGTATTAGTCCAGAAATAATACAAAATCTACTAAGAAGGGCCAACAGGAAAAGATGCTAGAATTTGTTAAAAAAAACTTTTGGGGAAAATTTCGAGAATTTTGGATTAAGATAATCTGAATTGATTAAACTCAAGTTAATTTGAATATGAAGATTGAAATAGGGTATTGTCTAGAGAAGATAAAACCAAGAATGGAATGCATGCTCAACAGTGAAAACAGATGATGACGACGATGATATGGTATTTGCGCAATAGAAATGGCATTGGCTAATTGCAATTTATCAAAACAACAATGGAAAGCTTAAATACACAGAGATAAATGTTCATATCAATGCAAAAAACCTGACTTTGTACTTACTATATACAGTATATTCCAACATAATGATCTGAACCATACTACATATATCCTAAGATAATAGTTATGCTTCAGTACCAAAATTATTGAATAAACATGTTCGTTAGCAGATTACGTGTAAGATTGTTTTGAAAACTAAGTTATAGAAGAAATGAAATAAAATTATTCTGGTAGAAACTTTAATGAAGAAAAGATTGCAGAAAGTAATTAATAAATATAGATATTCAATACAATTTGCGAGAAAACTTTTTTGCTGTGTATTTGCTGTTGTGAAACGTAGTTTATTTCTTAATTTTGGTATATTCTTAACTAATATTTTTTTTAATTTTTGAATATGTACAGAATATATTTCCTGTATTATAATCACTTATATATCAATTACAATATTAACGTTTCTTAGTGATTTTTATTTTTTTGTTGATTTTTGATTTTGTTAGTGCACTATACGCAGATTTTTTTCAGCCATTGTATATAACTACGTACGTGGGGAACTACAGTATGTAAACCAATATGGATGGCACTGCATGATTGATATTAATTTATATTGCGATTTAGCTCACATTCACATATAAATATAAATGAATGTGAAATAAAATATACGGTTTCGATAATTATCAGTAATTTCTATTTTAATAAAATTTTTGTTAGCAACAGTGAAATAAATCAGCGAGATATCTACGAGTTGATCGCTTCGATTTCATTTTTACGATAAGCTCCGATTTCCGAAATGCACTAGAGCAGGGGTTTCCAAATTGTCTGCGCCCCTTTTTTTTTATAAAACATAGATTTGCCTCCTCATTTTCATAACAGTCTAATTTTATAAATACTGTCTGCGCCCCTTTTTTTTATAAAACATAGATTTGCCTCCTCATTTTCATAACAGTCTAATTTTATAAATACTTTCTATTTACAAATTTAATATTACAAAATAATATATCATATTTTCTATAAATAAAGTTTTTATACAAAAAAAAATATATATTATGATGTAATAATTTTTAATACAAAATATTTACTGCCATGAGTGGGCTTATTTTTCAGCATAAATTCTTTCAAATCGGAGGTCATTGAAGATATCGCTGCAATTCTTTTTCAGTCGGTAAACGACTTTCATATTTTGTCTTTAAAACAGCTACAGCAGAAATATATGCATTTATAGCTAATGTGCATTTATAACCCTTTTGTTGATCTATTTTTTTCGACAAAAAGTTGAATTTGTTTATCTCAAAAATGATGTTTTTTTGTTAATTGTTGCGCCTCCTTTTGCAATACACTAAAGGCATGTTTACACCAAGCGCAAGCGTTAACGCCGCAAATATTTTTGTACGGCGTAGAAATATTTAAAGGCATGTTTACACCAAGCGCAAGCGCAAATATTTTTGTACGGCGTAGAAATATGCGTCGTAAAACATGACGTCAGCAAACTCCAAAGGAAAGCGCCAATCTCTTCTCTTAAAACATTCGGCGTTCCGCTTTCTTCCCACGATGCATCTGTACTCTGTCGAAAGAAAATGAAGGAAAAGAAATGTCGAATTTTAATTATTTCAGCTACTGTTCCTTAGCAACTAAATTTCATCTCAAAAGGATATAGGAACTAATACAAAAATACTACATTTTCTGTATTACTATTATTTACTTTTACAATAAAATTAAATTTGTTTTCAATAATTTTTTTTATTAAATTAGTGTAAATATGTAAAAATGATTCATTAAATAGAAAATATATCATTAATTTTATTAAACAGTTGTAAACATTTTAAATCTGTTTTGTATCTAATTAAAATTAAGATGGGAGTACAGTATTATTAAAAGCATCATCAGTTTCTATATTATACTGATTGGTTTTAAATTTGAAGATCATATGATAAATTTATGATTTTAATAGATCTTTTGTTGTTTCAGGGATTTTTTTAATATTTTGGGCTACAGCTTGGCCAAATAGATCATCTTCATCCAACTCTAACGTCTCATTTAATGATTTCAATATTCCTTTTTCAAAATCAGTCATAGATTGTATTTTTCTTTTTTTTAATTGACACGAATATTTTGATTAATGATAAATATGATTCAATAGAAATTTATTATTAATTTTATTAATCAATTAGATACAAAACAGATTTAAAATATTTACAATTAAAATTTAAGATGGGAGTACAATATTATTAAAAGAGTCATCAGTTTCTACATTGTATTGATTAGTTTTAAATTTGAAGATCATATGAAAAATTTTTGACTTTAATAGATCTTTTGCTGTTTCTGGGATTTTTTAATGCTTTTGGCTACAGCTTGGCCAAATAGATCATCTTCATCAACTCTGAATTCTCATTTAATGATTTCAGTATTCCTTTTCAAAATCAGTCAAAGATTGTATTTTGTTTTTTTTTTTTGACTGACATGAAGAATTAGATGTTGGAGGACTTGATGGTAATATACATGACACAGATGATGCAGAATCCTTCTCAATTAAAATTGTGTTTTCAGGTAGTGGTGTTCTTTCTGATGTACTGTACATTCTTCAATTTCAGGGAAATTTGAACAAGTTCTGTTGAAAATTAAATAATAAAAAAAGTTATAAAAATTTCTTATCATTAAAATAATTGGACATAATTTCATATTTTCTTATTAAACATATGCCAATTACCCATTGTAGCATAATTATGTCCTGATAAAAGATTTAAGTTATTTGTTAGAATTCATGAAATCTCTATTAAAAAAATTTGCAATTTGAATATGCATAAGAGATGAATATTCTAATAATATATTTCTCTTCTGTATTGTCTAAAGATATCTTAATACAGTAAAGAATACAGTAGTGCTCTAAAACAATTGCATCACATTTTTTCATAGCGGTTTATTGCTCAACTCATTTTTAATAATTTATGATGTCATCTATAGTATATAAAATATATATTATATACTGTATATATTACTTTATATAATATATATAGTATTAAAATTATGAAAAATATATGAAATTATGAGTTGGGAAGTAAACTCAACTGTTACTAAAGTTAGTAAGTATAAAATTTCAGATGAATTTGTTTTAACATGTCAACTTACAATATTTTAATAAAATTATCTGTTTTATTGTCCAATAGTTACTTACCGTCTATATTTCCCGTGATCTTTTATAAACATCGTCGAAGAATATAAATCCCATGGTTTTTTTCTGAATGCAGCAGCTCCAGTTCTGCAAAGTTTCTCTTCAGATTTTCTCTCTCTAATGAAACGATCTTGAAGAGATATAGTATCTCTATACCCATTATGGGATTTATCAAATAAAAAAGAATGCTCTTTTACACTGAACTTCATCTATTTTTTTTTCCATTCCTCCTTTCACCATTTGTAATTCTAAATTAGCAGTGTGCATGTCCAGTGCCGGTGTTGGTCTAAAACTTAAATATAGTTGAAGTCTCACGGCACACACGTTTCAGGTCTCAGCATTCAATTTGTGGTGCATTAATGCTAGATATGAACAGCCACACGGCGCAAAAGGGGCGAAGCTATGACGAAAGTGTCTGCAAATGTTAATGTTTGTGCTTGGTGTAAACCAGCCGTTATTTGTGCCAGCCTTCAATTATTAGCCTGGATAATTAAAGTTATATATAATTATTAATGTAATAAATATATATACAGTCCCTGACTTATATAGATCTGACTTACAAGAAAAATACAATGATTGAAGCAGATAAATCTATACCCAGTAATTAAGATAAGCATTTATTTTTTTTAATTTCGTCATTTAGCAAATATAAAAGGGTTTTGTGTGCTTATTAGAATATTTTTAATTAACAAGCAAGCCCAAACCCAGATTTCTCCTGAAAAATTGGACATGTCAGATGGAATTGAATTTGGATCCTTGGGATAATAGTTGCAGGATAATTACTTTATTCCACGGCCATCTGGTTGACTTATATACTTATTCTTTAATACAGGTGCTTCTTTACTTATGATTATTTGATATATGGTTGCACTTAGGATATTCCTAAATTGACTATTTTCTTAGGATATTGGCTAGAAATACTTTTCTATTTTTATTAAAATTTTCATAGTAAAGCAATTGCATATTACCATCAAAGATATGGATTCAGTTCTAGATGATTTTTATCATCTTGGAGGTTGGGTTTAATTTCAGAGATTTTATCACTTTGGAAGATCTAGGATCAAATCAGGATGATTTTATCATATTGAAAAATCTGGTCAATCATTGTTTTAATAATATCTGATTGAACAGAAAGTTCTCGCACTTTTGGACGCATTTTATTTAGCCAAGAAAATTTTATGTACAGAATTGAATTCAGTCATCAATGTAATCACCATTGTTGTTGACCATTTCCTGCCAACGCTTATGCAAGGAATGGATGCCATCTCGATAAAACTCTGATGGCTGCAACTCAAAGAAGTTAGTCAGCTTCATTGTTGAATTCCTTGCCAAGTCAGGTGATGGTCGAGTGCAACAAACAGGTGGTAATTGGAAGGTGCAATGTTAGGGCTATACAGCGGGTGGGGCAAGACCCCCCCCAGTTCAGGTCCAGTAGCTTCTGGTGGATCTGCCTAGCCATATGTGGCCGTGCATTGTCATGCAGCAGGATGGTATTCTGGTGTTCTGGGTGGGTCTCCGCCAGTTTCTGCTGCAGACGGTCGAGTTGTTCGCAGTAGAAAGTTGCATTGATGGTTGTATTTTGCGGCAGCAACTCGAAAGGAATCATCACAATTCCTTTAGAATCCCAGAAGACAGAGAGCATGATCTTCTTGGGATGCAGTGGTTGCTTGAGCTCCCTTTCAGCCTTGGCTTTGGCATCCACCCACTGACGCTTCCTTCTGATGTTGGCATAGAGGCACCACTTTTCGTCCCCAGGGACGAAAAGTGGTGCCTCTAAATCCAGCCAATCCGTCCTGTGGGATCTTGACAGCAGGGAAAGGGCCATCTCAACCCACCAGTCTCAGTCACAGTCGTCGAGCTGGTGTGGCATCCAGCATCCAAGTTTCGGCCGCTTGCCCAACTGAGCCAGATGGTTGAAAATGGTGGTTTGGCTGATGTTCAGTGCCTCGGTGAACTTGTGTGCTGTCTGTCGGTTATTATAACTAAAATCAAATGCACTTTCAAGCAGTCCAAGAAAAAACTTTTATTGTGTTTAGAAATTACACATGAGTTACGTTTTCAGCCATTTCACTGGCCATCTTCAACTCAAAAAGGTTGGAACACAAACGTTCTATCTAATAAAATGTAATATAATAATATCTAATAGAATGTATCTAACTAATAGAATAAAAAAATGTATTATTAAGGTTTTAATTTTGTCAATTGTTTAATCGTTGCAATGTTAAAGGATGTATAGAAAAGGCTGTGTAACAAGAATGTCTAAGAATGTATTTTAACTTTACTATATACATCTCCTTTATTTTATGTTAATTGATAACTAATAGAATGTCTGTCGGTTGTTCATCTCCAGGACTTGCACCAGGGCATCATTGTTAAACTCGGATGGGTGGTTGGAGCGTGGTTGGTCTTCGAAGTCCTGATCTCCACTTTCGAAGCATTTGTACCTATCATATGCAGTTCTTCTGGCAACAGTGTCTGGGCCAAACGCAGCATTGATGTCGGTGATAGAATTGGCTGCTTTTTAGTTGGAATGATAGTCATAAAGGATGAGCAGGCGAACTTGCTCTTTGGTTAGCAGATATTGATTGGTCATGGTAAAGTAGAGTGAGAGGACTGGATTTGATATTTTCTTATAGCACGTACCCCGACCTGTTTATATACTACCATGGAACATTCTAGAACAGGGGTGGGCAAAAGGCGGCCCGTGGGCCGGATCCGGCCCGCCGCATAAACTAGAACACATTAAGTTTCAAGGACCACATTTGTAAAATTTTTAGTGTTGTATTGTTTCATCTTATTAATCATCAGTAGTACTTGTGTAATAGTGTTGTTAGATTTCATTTTAGCAATAAGGAAAAAACAATTTAAAAAAGTAGGGATTTAAAAATAGCATGAGAATGTGTGCATGATTATTATTAATTATACATATATAAATTTCAATATTTAATAAATATAAATTAAAATGATATTTCTTTATTACTAAAATGAAATTAATAAGATGGAACAATACAATACTAAATGTACTACATATATCTAATAACATATCTATTTATCAATCTTAACACTGATTGGTATATATTTTTTTCTTATGGCATATGTAGAAACTGCCAACAAAAGATTGTAATATTAGGTTTGTTCAAATGAAAAGGTACGAAACGTCGTAAAAACGTAACCGTTAACGTATATGCCTATGCCGCTATGGGAGAACGTAGTGAGACATCTAGGGAAGCGATTGGAGTCTCCGGTGTGGATCGGAGCATGCGGGGGCGCCTGCAGATACGCCAAGCTGCCCGATACGATGCAACACAAAAACTCGACAATCAATCAAGAATCTTACCTAGGATTCACATTTGAGTGAAAAAAATATATTTATTTTTCATTATTATTAATTAAGAATGTTTTAATTCATTTGCTAGTAATCGATAAATATTTATTATATTTAACTCAACGATGATTTAATTAGATAAAAAATTAATAATGTTTAAAATAATGAAAAAATAATAATTATTTAAAATCTGTACAAAAATAACTTTAGTCTATCAAAAGTTTGTCATAAGCAAAATCAAAACTTTGAAATTGCACGATTAACGTCTAGAAATCACGTTGCACACGTCATCCTAACAGTGTATGACATCATTGTTAGGGTTATCCACTCGTTTTAAAATATGATCAAAGATTTGAATACAAACTGAACTCAACTATAGGGAAAACGAAACTTCAAATGGTCTCTTGGGAGCCATGTGACAGACGTATTCTAATGGAATTTTTACTGTGATAATATGAACATTTTTTAGAAAAGAAAATTATTCAATAACAACAATAAAAAGAAAATATTTTTATGTAAATTATAAAAATTTATTACTATTCATTAACTTGATATTTTCTGAAGCTACATCATCCTAATGATAGTGTCATTTTCGACATCAATCTCACTTCGGAGTAAAATTTTACATTACCTATTGCGGTCGAGCGCATCGCGCTGCCAAATCCAATCTGCATTTATATAAATGCATCAGATAGGATCATTCTCGACAACAATCCCAGTTTAGCTGGGATTATTGTCGAGAATTTCTGCGTCGCGGCACATCAGGCAGCACGGCATCGCCTATCTGATGCACTTATGGCCGTATTCTTTTACACAGGTTATGCATTTCTACCGATTTTCAAACTCTGAAGTTGGGAGGTTGGCTTATACACAGATCAGCTTATATTCATGTATATACGGTATATATTTTATGATATTCAATTTCATCTTTTAATAAAAATTACTACTACTAAACAGCACAGTCTTCTTTTATTTTTTGCCATGGAGACAGAATTTATCAATATTCAAATATTTTTATAGCTTTTCACAACAAATTATACAAAACTGAGCAATCATTTGGTATGGATTGCAATGAAAATTATTTTAATATAACTCATATGTATACTGTAAAATTTGTTTTATTTACTAATGATCATTTTCATTTATAGGTAATGTTTGTAAATATAAATCAACATGGGATAAAAAGATACTTTTGCCATATGTTCAAGTTTGAACAGGAGCAACTGCTCCACATCATGTCGGCACCTATATTACTAAAATAAAATTATTTATAGTAAAACAGCTTTCTTAATGTAATTTTTCTGAATTCTTGCAAAGTTTTTGACAAAACTAAAATTACAATTAATTTTGATAAAAATAATGTAATGAATAATGTCATAAATTCCAAATTATAATAATCTACTTCACTGGCAAGAAAAACAATAAATTATGAAAAAGCTACATAAAACTAGATAATTAATGCTAGACGATCTATATATTTATGCTGTTAAGATGTGAACTTTTAGAAATTATAGATAATTTTATATACTTACATCACATCCAAGATTATAAAAAAAGCGAACTGTTGGAAGATCTGGAATATATGAAAACATTATTATTATTTCTATTTTCACCAGTAATATTTTTATTTATATATTAACAAAATACTTTTATATTAATTCAGATAATATTAATGTAAAAATAAACTTTTAATTATAATGTTATTTTTAACTTACTGTACATAGTGAATCATAGATTATTTCTAATATTAAAAATAATTAAGAACACAATAATACGACTTATTGCTAAAATATAAATCAGTAATTTGTTCAGATAACTTTATCTGTCAATAAATAAATGAAACTTAAGACTATTAAAATAAAATTTTTAAACGAAAATCTTTATTATTAATTTGACATTATCCAATTCAGGATTGCCCTTTGTTATGAAAAACCATATCCTAATTAAAAGCAGCATGCAGGAAAATTACATGCTTCCTCGCCCTTTCATGAATCTATGGAACCATTTGTAGCATAACACACATTGATACAAAAAACAATGTGTACATAAAAAGTAGAGTGAGAACTGTGAATTATACACAGATATCTTTCAGCTAAATTATACAAATGATTAAAATCTCATTGCCAATGAACACACATGGTGTTTTGAGAGCATATAAGAAAGGTAAATCTGGGGCCAATATAAGGAGCAGGATTGTTAACACATATCTAATCGGTTTTGCTGTTTCATTAGATTAAGTAGCCTATGAAGATTCTTCTATGATGGATCAGTCAGCAATTGAGGGAATTTGAAATATGCTACTCATATGCATATAGCAAACATGTGACAAACTTGCAATCATTTATTTTTTTTTTACAACAGAGTGCATATGATATCTGTTGTTGAATCTACTCTATTATCTTCTCAATATATAAACATAGAATATTTTCATATTTGTAATATGATCTGCTGTAATGATAATAATGAAGGACAAAATGATTGAATTATATTTATCATTTCTTTGAATAATATAATTGAATTTAATGGAGTGATTTGATCAGGCCATATTTTACTATATTAACTTTCAATTATTTATAAAAAAAAGCATATTTATGAAAGCTCTTAACAGGACCAAATAATCTATTAAACAAACATTTTTGACACTCTCAGTGGGTCAACATCACCTGCATAGTACAGACAGAGTGCGAAAAGAAACAATCTACATATATAAACCTACAGATGTCACAACCATTGTCCTACTTTTTAACCTGCCGCAGTGTAATTGGAAAAAAAAAAAAAAGTCATAGCGTAGTTGGTTTTGTAGAGAATCCAGGTAATCACTCTCATCATTTTATCATCAAACTATAGGAGTCCCCATAGGTAGCCCCGTGGCGGGAGCCTTAGCTGAGATTATTGTAAGGGAAATTGAAGGTCAACTTAGTCCTACTATCAGAAATAAAATGATATTTTATATGCGCTACATAGACAATATTTTTGTACTTTGGAAAAGCCAAAGCTCTTCAGCTGATCTAATGGATCATTTCATGAAGCCACAATATGGCCTTAAGCTCAAACTAACGATGGAGGACAATAAATCAGTAAACTATCTTGATATTAAAATTATAGCTAATGGTGGGCACCTAGATACCACTGTTTTTATTAAGCCTTCATGTACGCCTGTCATGATCCCTTACTGGTCTAACGACCCTTGGTCGAGAAGGCTGTTAAAATAACACGCAAATTAAAAAGAATCCAACACATGGCCCACTCGATATTACTGTACTTGTACATATTGCGCCATCTAGAAACAGTAGTTGATAACCATCCTGTGATTAACATACATATTTCTTGACCGAAAAATGTTCCGGTGCGTAAATTCAATTTTTCCTTATTTGGAAAACCAATTTCTAGCTACATCATGAGGTTTTGAATTACATATTTTCTATGTGGGACTTTTTTTATGCGGTCCCTATTTACCACATAAAAAAAATTCTTTTTAAATGTGTTGCAAATGATATATAGCTGCTTACGAAGTTTCAGGATATTTTTTTTTATGCAATTTCTTTTATGCAGCCCTTATCCCCTGCACAAAAACAGGTTTGAGTGTACAGCAATACCTCACATAGTCCGGTTAATTGGTTCCTCTTTCTTACCGGACTATTCCAGGTATGTGACCTATGGGAAAAATTATAATTGGTTCCAAGAAATTTTCGATTTGCTCATATGTCTTTTTTCGTCGCAGAACAAATTTTACTATCTCAAAACAAAAGGTCGGCACGCGCAGTTCAATCACATGACATGGGCGAAATTATCCTGAACATGGAGTGAAGGGATGATAGAATGCATTTCAAATGGTATTACTTTAACTACGTGCTTTTGTTGTCATGGATGACCATAGTCCCCGAACTTTTGGATCGTACCAAGTATATTTTAAAATGAAAATTATCTGCAAAATAATAATAGAATAAGTATATAAAACATAAATTAATACATAAGTGGGCTCGCCTGGAGCCAGCTTGAAAACTGAAGATGTGAGACCTGGAATCGAGCATGGATCCTTCAAGATAATACACAGATTCTCCAAAACGTGGCCATCTGGTTGAGTGTTTTAAACCTAATTGTACGCTTAAAGAATAATAGTGTAAATATGTTTTTAAGGTTTTATATGCATTTTATATATACATGTTATAGAATATTTCTTATGTTAATTCAAATTGAATATATTAAACAAGAACAAAATGTTCTATTCTAATTTGGAATTCATGTATGTAAACTGATGTTGACCTTTCAGTTAAGGACAAAAAAATTTTTAAATAAAAAAGACTTGTTTTCCTGATATTTGGCTAGATATTTGATGGATAAGCAGAGGTGGATTGGGATATAGTTTTGATTCTGGCATTATCCCAACAGCGGCCAACCCTATCTGTTAGCAGCCCACTAGTTAGAATTGGTATTAGAACAATTCGCCACACGGATATATTGTCGCAAGGACATTTTGCTGTAAGATATAGAAAAAAAAAATAAAGATAGGAGTATTTCAAAAAAATTAAATAATTTTTTTTATAAATTTTTTTGCAATACTCCTGTCTTTATTTTATTTTTATATCTTAATGTCCTTGCAATGATATATCTTTAATATATATTAAATAAATTAAATACAGTAAAAACTGAGTTCACGACCACCTGTATAAGAAGACCACCTGACGTGACAACCACAATTTTATGGGAATCAAATTTTCTTCCTTAGAAATAATGATATTTGATTCTCCATAAGACCACGACCATCATTTTTATAGACCAAATATAAAGTGAAACTGTCTAGGACGGCCATAATTTTTTAACATCGCTACTAATTGACTATCTTTATTGCTTATATCAGTACCGTTTTCTTTTAAACTTAAAATTTATTTAAGCCAAATAACTACAATTGAAAAAATTGCAGTGTGAATTTTTCCCCATCATTCATACCAGGAGAATGACGTAGAGTGAAATCATGCTGTCATTTCTACTTTAATATGATGTCTTTTTAATATGCACATTCCTTAGATTTGTATCTATGATATGATAATTAAATTTTGTATTAAAAACATTAAAAATCATAACTTGAAGGCCTATGGCGGAGTGATATAGGGAACACAGGGAAAGTGAAAACAATCATCACCAGATTCGGATGTCTTGTGTTCTACGCAAGTGTATTAATCAAATGTAATCTCACATGTGTGATGCTATCATGCACTTTGGATGTTGAAACAGCTAAACCATGGGCTAAATGGAAAGTTAATGCCTTGAATTTAGAACAGCTAATAAAAATGATTAAAGACAATAAGAAAGATCTTGCTGAATGAGCAAGACCTTTCTTGCAGATAATTTAATGTGGAGAAAATACAGATCCACAAAATATTGTTTGAAAAAGAAATTCTGACTAAGTGAAGGAACAACGAAAATCGCAAATTTAAGCAAATGACACTTGCAAGAAACATGTTGAAGAATAAACTGGCATAAAGAATAGAAAATAATGAAAAATTATTGTCTCAATTAAACAACATTGTACACTGCTTTGCCATAGAAATTATAAAAAATAAAAGTAGAATGCGTCAAAGCACTATTGATAGTTTTTTCCATACTAATTAAATATGTTATATTTTTGAATAAATGATAAACTGTGTTAAATTGATAACAAAAACATGTTTTGTTTTATTAAAGTTTAATAATTTTGTTTCATTTAAAAATGCGTATTCTATTAATCTCCATTCTGGCATAATATTGCTCTTAAGCCAACACCACTTGCATCCGTATGTAGGGTATATTGTTCTCCCTCTTTTGGTAATTGCAATATCAGAGCGGAGATGAGTGCTTGTTTTAACGTTTCAAAGGCTTATAAGCCGACCACCTGTACAAACAACCAGTTTTGATTAGAACGGGAGGTGGTTGACTTATACAGGTTCTACTGTTCATAGTATTTTTTACCAAACAAATTTTAATAACAAAATAAAACTAAATAAAAAGTACAAGTCTTTATTTGTGTGCAAATACTAAAATATTATAAATTTGAATAAAAATGAGTGAACAAGAATCTGAAACAAATATACATTACAGTCGATTCTCATTATTCGCGGATTCTGTATTCGCCTATTCAACTATTCGCAAAAATTCATTTGTAATCACAAAATTGATATTCGTGGAGCTTTTGAGCTTATTCACGGACTCCCACTATCTCTCTCTCTCTCTCTAATAAAGGAAATTGTTTGTTCCAAATGTTGTTTCTGTGTCATTCTGCTGGAAAATTCTCATTACCTATCTTTGCTCACTCCATAGATTGCAGGTAGCCAAGTCTGTTGATATCATCCACAGGTCTCACAGAAGAATATGATCCTATGCTTGAATGCAGCCTCAAATTTAATTTCTGCGCATTTGCTTCTTATGCCGAGATTTTAGATCTGAAGCAAAAAGCAACGCAGACAAAGCTAACACAGTTCAGAAAGGCAATGTGTCAGCACATCAAACAATTACCTATCAAAAGTAAGATTTTATTTACTACATAGCTAGTATTTTAAAAAGTTTAAGATTATCATAATTATAATACTGTATATAGCATTATACACTGCATACATTTAATTATTTGTAAGTGCTGTTAATACTCATTAAATAAGGTGTCTTTAAAGAAAAAATACACATAAAGCAAGGATGAAAATGTTGGGAAGAAAGGTTCACAGGAACCTAACTATATTTCCCATAGGCACAATGGTTCAATATTTGCGAAGAATTTACAGATCGTAACTACTGTGAATAACAAGAATTGACTGTATATTGAAAGTGCGATGCATGACAAAAAATCAGTTTGTCGGCTGCTGGCCCATATTGTTACAGTAGCACCGATCTTTTTGGCCAGTCCACCCCTGTGGATAAGTATAATGATGGGGAGTAAATCAATGTGGAAATGAATGCAGTTACTACATTGAAATGTGATAAGTGTCTTAGCACAAATGAGATTATAACTGAGATAATGAAGTATAATTTGAAGCCTGTAAGATATGATATACAAAAGTATGGTTTTAAGTAATTGAATTAAGGCTATGGTTGTCCCCATCTACAAAGGAAAGAATAAGAGAGGTGAATACAAGAATTATAGGGTATAAATCTGCTGATTGTGACTGGAAGATATTTGATAAGATTGTGATTGAGAGAATAAAAAAGAATGACTGATGATTATGTGGAATGTTCTTCAGAAATGAAAGAGTATTTTAGATCAAATTTTTTTAATGCATATATGATTACTCATAAGTATAAGATACTTCTCGTAATTATATATGATTGTGAAAAGTATCTCTGTGTGAGGAAGATGTGCAGTTAGGAATTTGAGAAAGCATATAACTAAATGACTATGAATAAGCTATTGAAAGTATTGAGAGAATATAGTTGAATGAATGGCTGCTTAGAGCAGTACGGATCACTTCCACCAACATTGTATAACACTGCTGTCAATAAACGACATTGTCAATGTAACAACGATCAGTTACAACAGATCGTTTCACCATGACTTTTGTTAGCGAAGTTTATTAACAGAAAATAACTAACACGGCGATTGTTATTCATATTCCTAGTAAAGTGCCTATTGATCGAATTAAAACATGTGATAAGAAATGATGCTATAACAACACTGCACAATCCAAGATGGCTACTGTTGGAAGTTAGCCTAATAATTAAAAATAATTTTAGATGATGAATTTTCCAAGTTATATAGTTTGTTACTAAAGGTGAGATTGTTATATTTATTGTAAATATCCTCCTGAGTATATATGTTAAAAAAAAATAACTGTATATCTTATAAAATGCACAGTTCCTTTGAAACAAAATAAATAAATACACTGCCAACATTAAGAAAACTATCATAAAAATCATTCAGCACTATGGCAGGAGATAAACAAAGGTAAATAATTCACTAAACAACTTTAAAATAAAAAAGCGCTTTCGATTTATTACAATCCTCTTCAGTTTCCATAAATAGAACAACAAATTCTTAAAGAATGCACATACAATTTGAAAGTTGGTTACTAAGGTAACATATTAGAAATTACAATAAATATATTAATTTATACACAAAATAATGAATATAAGTATGTAACAAAAATAAAATAAATAATATTGACATAAGTAATTAAAATTTTATCTCCTATTCTTGCACCATTTCCAAGCGTTATTAATTATGGTGGGATCGATTTTGTTAAGCAGTTTTTTCTTCAGATTCTTACTATTAAAAATCGTTAAAGTCTCTGTAATTTTCCCTTTTCTGGAATCTTCCTCTCTAATTACCAGTTTTAGAAGGGATCTAGCTCAAAAGGCCATGGAACTAATGGCCTTTTGAGCTAGATCCCTAGCTCAAAAGGCCATTAGTTCCGATGTAACAATTAATTGGGATAGCGCAAAATTGGTAATTAGAGAGGAAGATCCCAGAAAAGGGAAAATTGCAGACTTTAACGATTTTTTATAGTAAAAATCTGAAGAAAAACCGCTTAACAAAATCGATCCCACTATAATTAATAACGCCTGGAAATGGTGCAAGAATAGGAGATAAAATTTTAATTACTTATGTCAATATTATTTATTTTATTTTTGTTACATACTTATATTCATTATTTTGTGTATAAATTAATATATTTATTGTAATTTCTAATATGTTACCATAGTAACCAACTTTCAAATTGTATGTGCGTTCTTTAAGAATTTGTTGTTCTATTTATGGAAACTGAAGAGGATTGTAATAAATCGAAAGCGCTTCTTTATTTTAAAGTTGTTTAGTGAATTATTTACCTTTATTTATCTCCTGCCATAGTGCTGAATGATTTTTATGACAGTTCCTTTGAAAAAATTAATTCATATAATCTACCAATCTATACTATTTTTAAGAAGCCCTGATATGAAGATTATATTTATATAGTATTAACAACATATTTCAAAATGTTACATTTTGACAGTACTGTTAGGTTTAGCAATGATTGGTGGAACAGAATTTCTCTAACACTACTCAGTGACACTGTTGTTAAAGTAACATCGCAATGGTGGAACCAATCATAAGAGTGGTGAATACTAACAGTTATTCAGCCATGAAAGTGAATGAAAGCATGTCAGAATGATTTTGAATTGAGGAAGGGATAAGGCATGGGTGTATGAAGATGAGTTATGAGAGTGTATGCTATATGTTGATGATATTGAGACCTCTCCTCTGAGAGTGAATAAGATTTGGGGAACTTGTTACATTGTTAAATAAGGCATATAAGAAGAGACAGATGAAAATAAATACAGAAAGCAAAATTACTTGTGTTTGAGAGGAATATAGAGGGTACAAGTTATGAGATTGAATTGAATAGAGTAATTCTGGAATAGGTGAATGAATTTGTGTACTTTGGAAGACTGTTTGAGAGAGGGGTTGCATTGATGATGAAGTCATCAGAAGAGCAGATAATGGAATGAAAATCATGGCTGCACATGGGAATATGTTAGGAATGAGAATCTTTCTAAAAATGCCAGGATGGTTGTTTATTATTGTGTTGATTCAAACATTGATGTATGGGAATGAGTAGATATAACATGTAAGTCATAAAAAGCATTTGAGTGGAATAGAAATTAGATTCTTGTGGGGTGTGGCTAGAGTGATATGATTATGTTTCAGATAGAATATGAAAGCAGTATAATGCATAAAAGAGTATGAGTGATGCAGTGTGTAAGTAAACTCGGAAATGGTTTGGATATGTAGCAGAATAAATGAAGATCAATTGTCAATGTGATTATATGCTCAGTATGCATATGGCAAGTGTGGAAAAAGTAGGTCAAAGGAAGAGTGAGGAAAAGGCATACTTGTGTGAAGAAGAGAGTGACTATGGAAGAAGCTAAAATCTCTCTTTTTTTTAGTATTATTCACTCATATAGGCATGAAGTAGTAGAAGTATTAGTAGTAGTTATTGTATACAATATTGGAGAAAACATATTATTAATTTCCAATGATGATACAAAGAGAATATATCATATTACTGAAGAGTGACATAGATGAAAATATTACTTCATGCAGATTGGTAAAAAGTATTAAATATATTTGTCTGCTGATTCCTATTGTATTCTTCTGTTTATTTTTTTTATGTTCAATTATAAAATATTTTTTGAGTTCTAACTTATAATCAGCTTGATGGCTTCTTGGAAAAGCTATAGTGTACCATCTTGGAGGATCCAGGTCCCACACCTCTAGTTTTTCAGAAGGGATCCGAGCCTAACCCATTGCATCTCATCTTTCAATTTTCTAGTTGACCCCATTATGGATGCTAAATTGATAGACATTCTACCATTATAGAATAGCCAAAGATAAAACAATCCAGCCCGTAATGAGCTTTAAAATATGCCAAATATGTCCCTTGTGTAATCTGGAAGCACGATTCAAATTAATCTAATCTAATTTGTGATATTTTTGCAATAATTTATATTGTCTAAGTCAATAAAATTGGTTGTTATGAAGTAGAACCAATTATTTTTAAGACAAAATATTTAGAATCAGTTTCAAACAATTTTATAATATTTTATATCAAAAATTAGTTCATGTTTTTATATCATCTCAAAAACTTACAAAATGTTGATATGTGATATTGCCATTAGGCCATCAATATATTCATTTTTAAAATTTAGGCAATTATTGATTACAAAAAATAAATACTTTTTAGGGGACTTTGGAAATAATTGCTCCAGATGAAGCATTTTATGTTTTTGAGCCAAAGAAAGGTATATTTAGTCATGGTGGTATGATATTCTGGTTTGTCAGTTCCCTCCTGTTTTCTTTGGTAAGTTTTAAATTTTATTTTAAATAATTAGATAAGTTTATATTTATATAAAAAAATAAACATTTAAATGAGCAGGAAATCATTTCTAAATAAATCCTGGGTAAAATAAAGACACAAAACTGATGATACTAAATTCTGAAATAAGAATTCAAAACAATTTAAAAATTAATGTATCATTTATGGAAATGTGTTGATGATGATTTTAATGCATAAGCCAAAAATATTTATAAATAAAAATATCTATCTGAGCTAGTACTTTGAGCTTTCTATCAAAAATTTAACATTTTAAAGATTGACTGTTTTTTAATTATACAGTAGGTCCTTGGCTTACATGGTTAATTTGTCAAAAAAAATTGCACATAAATTGAAAAGTTCAATAATACATAAATTCAATATTATATAATTTATAAAATATACAGGTTGTTCCTAAAGTCCACTGACAAACTTTTAGGACAGGTTCTACATGTGAAAGTAAATAAAAAATGTCTTATGAACATAGTATCAGAAATGCATATTTTTCAAGAAAAACTGGTTTTTCACCCAAAAGGCATAGAATGTATTAATCCGCATGTAATATGTATCAACATCCTTTATAACATTTGAAAATACCTCCAACAATAATTCAATTAACTTTTTTATTAATTGCAAACAAAACGCCTTATTTTTTACATATTTTAGGTAAAACTGAACAATGACAACAAAGCTGCAGGAGGGCATCACAGTAAATGTTCGAAATGCCCTCTGTCAGACTCAATACAGGGTTGTAAACATTTCGAAAATGAGAGTCTAACTCTTTGACAAATCCTGGCATGTTCTTGATGTCTGTAAACCCATTAATAATTCTTTCTCAGAGTTCATCAGGCGTAGACACTTCGGAATGATCACTAGGCCTTTGAGATGTCCCCAAAGATAAAAGTCCAATGGATTTAAATCCGGGGATCTCGCACCCCATGCGACAGGACACTTCTGCCAATCCATTGATTATGGAAACAGTCATTGGAACTGTCAATTTCGTCTTCGGGTCTTACATGTGGGCCTTACACTATCCCATGACAGAGATTGTAAATCGTGCAAAATTTATATTCTAGGTAAAACATCACATCTCTAAAGACAACTTTTCAGAATAAATTATCTTTTATAAATACGTTAATTGTCTTGAGAAGTATTTTAATAATACAATTTCAGTTACTTATGATTATTCAATACAGCGGAGTATTACTAAAATAGTTCCGTTTTAGAAAAGCTACAATCCATTAAATATGCATCCAACACTGTGTTCATAGGACATTTTTTTAATTTTCATGAGTAGAACCTGTCCTGGAAGTTTGTCGGTGGACTTTAGGAACACCCTGTATATAATTTTTTAAATTTTTTACATTATATGCAATAAATATGCATAAATGGGATTTTATAATATATATGTATATTTATTAAGCAGTAAGTCCCCAATTTATGTAACAAATTTGTCCCAAAAATTTCCATGTAAATTGAAAACTGTTATAAGTTTGACAATGCATAAATTTGAGATTTATGAATGTGAAATGAATGTTTAACTGAAATTTACAAGCATATTTTAAGCATAGATAAGAAAATTTAAGGCCATAAATGATATTTTTGCAAAAAAAAAATTGTTTAATGAATTTTTCATTTGTGTTTTATGGGAATTTGACACAGTTAAAATACTTTGCACAATGTTTCTCTGAAACTGCATAAGTTGGGGAGTCTACTGTATTTGAATAGTTTAGATTGGATTCTCAAGAGAGAATTTTATTAGCATCATGTAAGCCACAAGAAATTAATAGTGACTGCACTGATTTTTGATTTAGTGGATAAGGCAGCATCAGATGACATCATATAAAGCATCTGAATGCCAACTGAAAGAATGAATCTAATTTTGGGTCCCAAATCTTCAGATTTTCCAGGAGAGGTCTAGGCCTGACCCATCTTGGCCCATTAAAACTTAATCCTTCAACCTTGCAGATAAATAAGTCATGAATGTTGATATTCAATGGTGAGCTGTAAAATGGTCATTGTCATTATGAGATTCAGTGACATAATTGGACTAATTTAAGTGTGATAAAAATTTATTATTTATTTTTATAGTACACTTAGCCCTCGATTTGCATGGTATTCAATTTACACGATTTCGCTTTTACACAGTTTTTAAATGAAAACAAAAAAAAATTTTTTTTGTTTTATTTTGATTATTTTGCATAAATAAATTTATATTATGCCATTTATGATTAAAAGAGTTGTTAGGTTTTGTGGGTTTACAAGTTCATAGAGATTAATAAAGAGTGAATACAGCTAAATTTTGTATAGTCCCATTTATTTACACACAAAACAAAATAATTCTATATTTCATATAGTCCAATTTATTTACACACAAAACAAAATAATCTGTATAGTACAATTTATTCACACAAAACAAAATAATCTTGTTTCACTATAACTAAATATTCCAATAAAGACACAAAACAAAATAATCTTGTTTCCCTATAACTAAATTCAATACAAAATAATTACACACAAAATAAAATAATTTTGTTTCACTGTAACTAAATTCAATACAAAATCCGATAATATCTTATACAATACTATCTTATTTCAGAATAACTCACAGTTCTTAGTCCACTTTCGCTTTCACAGTAAATTCAATACAAAATCCGATAATTATCTCATACAACACTAATCTATCTTCACTATAACTAAATCGAAAACAAAATCCGATAATTATCTCATACAACACTAATCTATGTCTTTACTAAATTCACTACAAAATCCGATAATTATCTCATACAACACTAATCTATGTCTTTAATGTAACTCACAGTTCTTCTTAGTCCACTTTCGGCTTTCAGTTTATCGCTGAACTTTCGCTTTATCACTCACTATTAACTTTTACTGTCCAAGTCTCGCAGTTCAAAGACAGTTCTTCTTAGTTCACTTTCACTTTCACAATTTATCGCTCACTATTAACTTTTACCATCTCATACAACACTAATTTATGTCTTTATTTCAGAATAATTCACAGTTCTTAGTCCAATTTCACTTTCACAATTTATCGCTCACTATTAATTTTTACTGTCCAAGTCGCTTTCACAATTTATCGCTCACTATTAACTTTTACTGTCCAAGTCTACTTTCACAATTTATCGCTCACTATTAACTTTTACTGTTCAAGTCTCGCTGTTCATCTAAATTCAACTCACGTTTGCAGCTTGCCTATTTATGTTTGAATGCATTTTATTTATACGGAATATTGTTAATTTGTTTTGTTTTTTTTTTTTTGGTACCCTATTCGATGTTAATTAATATTTGTTTACATTTTTAAAAATAAATTAAAAAAGTATAAGCATTAAATTGTGTCTAAAAATTAATGAATCATTCCCCTTTTTTTTCCTTTAATCCTTATCTCATTTTACACAGTTATAAAGAACATATCCTCGACTTTTCATTATCTTCTATAGATTGATTTACACGGTTTACAGTTTAATTGAACATATCCTTCTATTTTGTATGAATTCTGCATCTTGTTTTACACGGTTTTGGTTTGCACGATTTTTCCAAGAACGTATCTACTGTGTAAATCGAGGGCTGGGTGTATATGGAAATAATAAAATTTTTATTCAATCATTTATCTTTTATTGAAAAAATAATAACTTTTTATAAATTAATGAAATAGCATATACTGATTTGGATTATAAAAGCATAATCATTTATTGATGACTTTCCTTAATTCATTCTAAATGATATATTGATAGTTCTATAAACACACTAAATAAGAATTTAACATATTCCTTGAACTCTATTTCCCACTCAAACACAAAAATTATTTCTTGTGGTCACAATTGAGAATAATTACTTTAGATAGTTGTTGACCAAAAAAAAGTATTTCATGATCAAAATCATTATATAAAACATTAAATAAAATTTTTCATAGAGAATTGCTGTAATTGGGACTGATTCAATGGTTAATTATTTGTAAGAAATAGTTTATGATTTTTCTGTTTACTAGTTTTATTTAATCATTATAAATAATGAAAGACAAAACACTAAAATTGAAGAGAAACTTGAAAACTTTTTTGGAAGGCAAATGATAGGAATAAATAGCAAACATGCTTTAATATTTGTATTTATTGGGTTGTTTGGAAAGTAATTTCGTTTTTTTCCCACCAGTGGCGTTAGTTGTATTTTTAACTGCCAATTTGATTCTAAGCCATATTGTCATTATAAATTTTGACAGCTGACATTTCAAGGTAAATTTATTAAAAAATTTTTTTATTCTGTGCAGTTATTTTTTTTTGGTGTCCTATCAAAAATGGAAAAAAAATGGAGATTTTCAGCATGTTTTGCTTTTTTATTATTGAAAGATAAGAATGCTATTCAAGCAAGAAAAAGTTATGTATGGAGATGTGTTAACAGAAAGCCAGTGTGCCAAAACTGGTTTGCTAAATTTCGATATTAAAGATGCACCACGTTCTGGAAGGCCAGTTGAAGCTGATGAAGACAAAATAAAGACATTGGTTGAAGCAAACCACTGAATAACATGAGAAATTGCTAAAAGATTGAATTTTTTGAATTCAACCATTCACGACCAGTTGAAACATTGATATTTGGGTTTCACATGTTCTCAAAGAAAGATTTTCTTTATCGCATCGACATCTGTGATTTGCTGCTCAATCGTGAAGAAAATGATCCTTTTCTGAAATGGATCATAACTGTTGATGAAAAATGGATTGTTTACAACTGTTGGACACAAGTGATAATGGAGTAAAGAAATGAACTGGCTCAAACCACTCTGAAACCTGATATTCATAAAAAAAAATGATGCACTTTGGTTGGTAGGATTTCAAGGGAATTGTTTTTTTGAGCTTCTTCCAAACAGTTCCACAATTAATTCAGAAGTGTACTGCCACCAATTGGACAAATTGAGTGATTCCATCAAACAGAAAAGGCCAGAATTGATTAACAGAAAAGGCATAGTGTTTCACCATGACAATACCAATCTTCATACAAGATTGATGACTCGCCAGAAGCTGTTACAGCTTGGATGGGATATACTATCATAGGGTTCATCCATAAACTATGTCACGCTATTTTGAACACTTTTTTACCCCCTCCCTCCCTTTTGTCATATTTTGTCACACTACGCTTGACCCTCCTGATTCTGACGTAACAAATTGGAAGACACCCTCCCCTTCTATTTAAAATTTTTTCTCTGATTTTACGTAAAAAAAATAGAAAATAGGAATAATTTTACATTGGCATTTATACGTAAAAAATAGAAAATAGGAATAATTTTACATTGGCATTTTATTACATATTTTTTTAACTTACAAATAAACTTTAGCAGAAGTGGATACAAATGTCTTAAAATTATATATCATATTTTATTTAAAAAATGTAGCTTCAAATATGTTACATTATCATCATTATTTTTTGAAAAATAAAACATAAACATCGTCTAATTTCAAAACAAAATTAAAATGTAACTGCTCTCTTTGGTGTTTAAATAACTATTAAACAAATTCTAAACGCACATAAGCAGTCCAGTACGGCTTCTAAGCCATCATCAGCTCTTTGTAAGAGCTGATGATGGCTTAGAAGCCAAAAACGTTACTCAGATTAAATGGTTATGTTAAAAAAGTATTGGACTGCTTATGTGTGCTTAGAATTTGTTTAATAGTTATCATCTAATTTATTATACATATACATGCACACACAGACACAAGTTTTAGATTCTCTTTTTTAAAAAAGTCTTTGGTTAATCTCAAAAATGTCGGATTAATGGTTTTGTAAAAAAATGGAAAACTTTTTTTTTTATAAAACATTAACCAGAAAAATGTTTTTGAGACTGATCTATAGTTAGAAATTTTGTGAAATGATAATCTCAAACATATCAATGTTAATTATATCAATAATCTAGAGAGTATTATATTAATGCATAGTATATATACTTCATATTTAAAATAATTTTTTATCTTCCCAAATAGATTTCAAATGTGTATTTTTAGATGTGATTTGAGCTTTCATATTATGATTTTTAAAATTTGGTAATTCAATATTTTCGTTTAAAAACTCTTCTTCAAGCCATTCTGCATCTTCTTGATTTTCTATTATTACACATTATTGCTAACAGTTCCCTTTGTCGCTTTGCAGTAATGCGTGCTGGACGAATTTTTACTCCTGTATCATAACACCACATTGTTTCAGATGTTGCTTTAAGTATGACAAAGATGCATTATACAAGCCACACTTTGTGCAAATTTTTCTTGAAAATTTGATTTAACAGATGGATACATTATGTCATATGTAATAAAAAGAGAAGGAAATTTTCCACTAGTATTCAATGCAAAGTCCTTCATTACTTTGAAGGATACATGCTGGAGGTGGGAAACGATCTGGCAAAATTTTCAATAAACAACTTCGGAAAGGCGAACAGCATTCTTTTGTTTACAATCTGTAAACAATATTGACTACACAAGAAATCACAACAAGCACTTGAAGCAGGATAAATACACTAATTTTTACGAAATCACAACAAGCACTTGAAGCAGGATAAAAAACTAATTTATTATTACACTTGAAGCAGGATAAAAAACTAATTTATTATTAGATATTATATAATTACTTGAAGCAGGATAAAAAACTAATTTATTATTAGATATATATAATATTGCATTAATAAGCTTGTTGTGATTTCTTGTGTTATTAGAAGCAGCAGAACTCAGTTATTTATAATTATGGAAAAAGCAGAGCCAGCTATAACCTATAGATATAACCTTACGAAGCGCCAAATTAGAACCAGTGAGAATATTGACTACTTCGTATGTGTTTGCTTTGCCATTCCATGGATTTCTTTACTAAGTATGATTCCTCAACTTGTGATATCTCAGGTTTTACAAACTCACTAACTACTGGGAAACCATCTAAAACCATATTTGACCATATTTTGCTAAGAGTTTCACCTGCAAATTTGAAGTTTTCTTTCTCTTTCTCTATATCCACTGTTTGACCGTGATTGTTCAAATGAGTACAGTAGTGAGTATGAGGTAAAACTATTTCAGCAAGCTCTTTACTTAATTAAAATCTCTTGATCTGTTCAATGATTTTTTAAAAAATTCTGAATGAATAGAAGTTAAAGATTATTATGCTATGACATTTTTGTTTATTTGTCATGATGGATATCATATATAGTACATTATTTACTAACTTTTTTGCTCAACGACTATCGTTAGAATTAGTATATTTTATGTGCGGCCCGAGACAATTTTTTTCTTCGAATGCGGCCCAAGGAAGCCAAAAGGTTGGATACCCCTGTGATAGAGTGATAAATGAAATCGTTACATCATCAACATATAAAAGATTTTTATAAATTTTTAGGATTTAATTTTTAATCATAGTGATGTAAAAATATTTTTTTTTAACAATTTGTATACCATGACATCACATGCTCCCCAAGGTCATTTTTCGTCACAAATCTCCTATACCCTCCCTCCCTTAACAGCGTGACATAGTTTATGGATGGATCTCTCTGATTATTACTTATTCTGGTCTTTACAGAATTCTTTACACGGCAAAACACAGTTTAAATGAGGATACGAGCATGGAATCATGCTACTATCAAAAAGATGGCAACATGTGTTGGACCAAAATGGTCAATATATAATTAAATAAATATTTAATACTATAGAAAATTTTCATTAAAAAAAAAACAAAATTATTTTCCGAACAACTCTATATTTATTGCTATATATTTTTAATTTTGTATAAATTTCAGAGTAAATGAATAACACTAAAGCAATTAAACATATGTATTCACTCAAATATATATATACAGGGTGTTTCAGAAATGGTGTGCCAAACTTCACAAGCTGGTAGATGAGACCATTCTAAGCAAAAAAGCTAGAGAAACGTTTTTCGATTTGAGATTTCATAAAAAAGTTATAGCCGTTTAAAGTTTTGTGATGTCAGTTCCTGTCCGGTACGATGCCGGCTTAATTTAAGGCGAATAATGTCACATGATGCGCACGCATTGTTAAAAATAATATTTTTAAAAATATTATTTATGACTAAAAATTTATCTGTAATACTCATTTACATAATTTAAAATTAAAATAATTTTTTTTACAATTAAAACATAATAATTTACAGCAATTGTTCGAAATGGCCACCTCCAGCAGCGATGCATACTTCACGTCTTTTCATTGATATCCGAACTCGTTCAAAAATTCCAGGAGTATTTCTTATACTTTCACAACTTTCTACAATGCGATCATGGAGAATTTGAGCATTTGGAACTAGGGATTTGTATACAAGAGCGATAAGGTGTCCACAAAAAAGAAATCCAATGGATTTAAATCTGCTGAGCGTGCTGGCCAGTTAATAGGTCCTCCTCTACCAATCCAATGATTAGGAAAAGTAGAGTCGAGAAAACTTTAAGCACTGGGGCTAAAATGTGCTGATGCGCCATTGTGCATAAAATACATTCGTCGACGTGTAGTGAGTGGGACATCCTCTAGCAAGGGGCCTGGGCTAGTGATTCAATTAGCTGGTTTTCAGACAAGGGATTTCATTTGCCATGATATCTCCCAGTAGTTGCAATTGGGTATGTCATCAGTAGCTACCTCATCTTACCATTTGGTGGTGATACAATCAGGGTTGCAGAGTCTGAATCTGGTTTTTCAAACTGCCTGGAGTCGGGAGTTTGAGTTGGACCTTACAAATTTTAGGGAGTCAGAGTTGGATTTTTTTTAAAAGATGAAGTTGGAGTCAGAGATGGATCATTTGCCATCCGACTCTGCAACCCTGGGCACAACAAGGGAATGGGTGGTGGCTAAATCAGTGGGGTGAGAGTTGGGGATGTGACAAACCCAAAATCCTTGTGAGGCACTGGGCTAACTGTTGGCATCTTTCATGTTGTCTACCCCTTTCTCTGGCTATGGAGGAGAAAAGACATTGGGGACACTAAGTTGTCCCCAAAATCTGGGGCTTTTTTGTACAAAATCACAAAAGAACAAAGAAAAAGGAATAAAACTAGATCATCAAGTAATGCTGATGACCAGTAATAAAAAAAAAGGAACTAACTGACTGCAGCAAATTTTCTGTTGAATACCTGATCAATTCTATACATAAATTCTTGTGTGGCTTAACATTCAAGAGTTTTAATGATTTTTCTTGTCATCTTGTTGAGCATGATTTTTCAATTATAGTTTTAAAATGTAAATATTGTAATTATTTTAAAGAAAGTGATATTAATATGCAGCCTCATTTTGCATTTCTTGCTGCACACCATAGATATTGTATTAATTATCAGAAGAGAGATCAATATCAGTGTGTGGAGATTAAAAATTTCGGATGTGAATTCTGTGATCAGGCCTTTAAGTCAGAATGGTCTTACACAACATATAAGATGGAAACACCCAATTCAATATAATAAAAATTTACCCAATCCAGAACAAAAAGGAAAATCTGGGAATGTTACGTTAAGCTTGTGAATTTCATCAATGTGAGGGCAAGATTATTATACAAAAATTGAAGAACATCTGAAATCTTTTCCTGGACATAGCACAGAGAACATGTGCAATGTTATGAAGTCAAAGAGAATATATTCAACACAGAATTCATTATAAGGCTACTGAAGCTGATAATCTTTGTAAAAATATATCAATTATAGTGAGGAAGTTATATCATTAGCTAATTGATCAATATTTGTTGGATGAAAAGTTTGATTATGGAAAATATAAGGAATTGTTTAAGATAGTATTTCCATGTAATAAAAGAATAAAACATAAGAACAATATCAAGGCTAATCTTCCTAGAATCAAACACAAAGAGAAAATAGTTCTATATAAGAAGTTACAGCACATGTTAAAATTTGGTACAGATAAAATGGCAAAAGTGGTACAGAATGATATGATAAATTGATTATAAATTGCACTTAAAAAGTGAAATTGAAAGTTTTTAATGGAAAATTATATGACAATGTAAATCAGTAAAGTGAGGAAGTATTAATTGTGGATGACACACTAGATATTAATATTGAAATGGAATAACATTGCAGGAAGTTTTAAGAGCTATAAAAATTGGTTCTGTTAAATCAACATCTGGTACAGATAAAATTGGATCTGACATAATTAAAAAATTGCATTTTTTGCAAACTTAAAAATAATTTTTAATTATATCAAACACCTCATTTTGTTTAGTGCCTCTAGACCAGAGGTGTCAAACTGGCAGTCTGCAAGCCACATGTGACCCTTGAGACTTTTTGTGCCCCCCAATGCTCTTAACTATGATAAAATGAAAATGAGAACAATATGTTATGAGATAATAGAAAGTAACTCTAGCTTTGTAGCTATGTCATATACTATTATACATTAGTTTAATTTTAATGAAATGTAATTGCACAAGTTTTTTTCGATTGGCTTTATTGACACACGTCCAAATGGCACCGATTTTTCAGATCTGTGACACAAACTAAGTGCTTTCCTGCAAGGACTACATCGTTTTGTGTGAAATTTCTTATCAAAAAAACAAAAAGCCATTAAATGAGAATCTGTATTTTTTTTGGATAGACAAATACAATAATCAAGTTCCAAACAATCCCTCTTTGAAGGATGTGTATAAAGGACACAAACTGGCTTATTAAAGATTTATTTGTTGTGTTATTAACTTATTTAAAAAATGTAAATAGTTATGGATATTTGAATTTATAAAATTTTAATGGAAAGTTTTTAGTTTTGTACAGAAAATGTGACTTTTAACAGTTAATAGAAAATTAAAGAGTGATAGCGTGGAAACAAATTAAAAAATATGTATAATTAAAAGCAATTATGTAGTAATTATAAATTTTTGTAATATGTTCATTTGATTACACAATGTTTTTAATTATTCTATCTATATTTCTGAACCTTTACCTAAAATGTAATTAAAAAAATTTAAATATGATGTGGCTCACAGCAATCTTACAGGCTCATTAAATGACTCTTAAATTAAATGAGTTTGACATACCTGCTCTAGACAAATATCTAGATTTGACTATGCCTAGATCTGACCCTGCATATACACTTTTATTTTAGGAATGGAAATGGTGGAAAAAAAATGGCCAAAAAATTTTATCTATGCTGAAAAATTCAATTAACATTGATTATTCTGTATTATGTTTTATATCATAAGCTGAAGTTGACTATTTACAGCTGATAATTTTTGATTCAATTATTATTATTATTATTATTATTATTCTGTCTATACAACCATTTTATTTCATAAAAAAAGAATATAATTGTTGTTTTATAAAAAAAAATATAATTTTTTAATTTTCAAATTAATTTCATGTTTTGTACTATAAAAAGTACAAAACATGAAATTAATTTGAAAATTTAAATATAAATATAAATGAAAATAAATATATGAATGAATTATAATAACTAGACTAACACACTAAGCAATATCATAAATAAACCAAAAATTTATTTAGTAACATTTTCAATATCATAGATATGTTATATCAGCTTTCCATTTAGAACCTAAACAGAAAGCTGATGATAATATCTATGATATCAAAAACATTTACTAAATAAATTTTTGGTGTAGTTATGATACTGCTTAGTGTGCTTTATAGTCATAAAAGCAGGTAAAAATGAACTGACAAGGGTAGAACATATGAATTTGATAAAGATATTTTTACAACTTCAAAATAAGAGATTTGTTTTATCAACTGAAACATAAAAATAATGTTTGTACATAAAATAAATTTTATATGCAAACATATAAGATCTGAAAATAACTATAGAATATAAATATTTTCATTGAAAAAGAAAAAAATATTTATCACTATCCATATGAAGAAACAAAACAGACTAAATGATAACTCTACAGAGAATTTAAATAGTTATAAATATTACATTTACCTGATGTGCATCTTTTAATACAGCACTTGGAAATGAATTTTCAATATATCTTTTTACGTTTTCAATGTTGTCATCTGTAGAATATTTTTTTACTTTAGCAATAAGTGTATATCCTTGACCAAATTTAGCTCTTAGATGTTGCATTGCACCCAGACAACGAAACTGACCATTAACCATTATTGCAATTCTGTTACATAAAGCTTCACATTCATCCATACTAATAAAAATACAAATTATATATCTTTTATTTTTGATTTTTTATAATTTAAAATTTATAAATTTTATATTTACCCATGTGTAGTTAAAACAAATGACATTTCTAATAACTGTTTCATAAAGGCAAGTGTTTTCCATATTTTGCGACGTGATACAGGATCAAGACCTGATGTTGGTTCATCAAGAAGGATAATAGATGGTAATCCAATGAGTGCTAAACCAAGGGATAATTTACGTTTTGTTCCTCCACTATGAATTATAATATAAATCCATTAACAAATTTTAAATTAAATTTGCAAAAGAGAGCAATAAAAATATTATAATTTTACCTGTAAGTTTCTGTAATTTTATCAGCATGTTTATTGAGATCACACATTTCTATTATTTTGGCAGCCAGGTGATTAATATTTCTTTCTTGAACACCTCTTAAATTTGCAAATAAAATTAACATTTCCCTTCCAGTTAAATTATTAATTAGAGCATCAAACTGTGGACAATAACCAATGCCTTTTTGAAACTGAAAAATTATATATATATTCAATTAAAATTTTTTCATAAGGTAATTCCAATTATCTTAATATTAGTTTAATATAAATATTTTTGAGATTCTTTTTTTAAAAAAAATTTTGCTTTGCAATAATAAAATTTATCAATAACAATGAAACAATTTTGCAGTTTACTTAAAAATAACATTTCTAATCATGAAAAAAATTCATTTTGAAAATATATAAAGTTCATGTAATTTTGAGAATAAAAAACAAAGTAATTTTTATTTATAATTAGAATGCTGGATATTTCTAATACATACTTTCTTGCTACTTTATTTACACAGATAATCTAACTTCCTGTGAGATTTGAGGTTGTAAATAAATGCAATTGGAATTCTGAAGTATTTATGGATTGCAAACCACCAATATTTATTATGACAATACGTCATTGTAGTAAATTTAACAAAACTACATATAATATAGTCTGATTTTAGCAGTAAATCAGACTATTAAACATGGACTTGCATTCAAGTGAATTGCATTGATCAATTGGGGAATTTATAGATTACATAAATGTTTAAAGTTATGTTCTATTGATATATAAACAAATAAATTTATTTTATAGATTAAAGATCAATTTTGGAGGAAATAATTTTTTGGAAAGTTCTCTAAAATTACATGATGTATCATTACTACTGAAAAAATTTTAAAGACTTCTGAATTTTATAGAAAGGATCAATTAAAAAAAAAAAAAAAAAAAAAAAAAAAAAAAAAAAAAAAAAAAAAAAAAAAAAAAAAAAAAAAAAAAAAAAAAAAAAAAAAAAAAAAAAATGGTTAGCAATTTTGGAATCAGTTTGATTAATTTTGGAATCACAAAAATCATATATCATAATTACAAAAACAAGTTTTTGCCCTCATCAAATTATTAGTCCAAATGAAACACATCTGAAATCTACCACTAGGAATGCAGAATAAAAAAAAATCAATTTTAAATAAATGACAAATCTAGACATTTAGACATTTCCATTGTAATTCACAAAATATCTCTAACTCCTATCCAATACTAATTATATTTGGCAAAAATTCCTATGATAACAATATGTTGGCAAATTTCAGGTCATGTCTTTATTTTTTGAAAAATTATAATTATACAAACATTTTCCAAATACAATAATAGAAACTTTTCTTCACAAAGCAATAATTAGCAAAAATGTCATTTAACTCAAACAAAAGATGAAGGGAAATTAAACTGTACTTATTGAAAGTATTGTGTCTTTAATCTTTTTGACCTATATCTGACAATGCAAAGAGATCAAACAAAAAATTTTATTGTAAATGTAATAATTATATTATAAAAAATTTTTTTATACAGTGGGTGATCGGTTAACGAACATAATTTGTTCCAAGAAAATGTTCGTTATCCGAATTGTTCATTAACCGATCATCGATTTACCATAGGATTTAATGGGAATTTGATTAATTCATTCCGGAGACCCAAAAAAACAAATAAAAATTATATAATTTTTTATTTATGTTTATTTATATGTAATAATAATAATATATACATACATACTCTTGCATTTTCATCTATTATGTTTATTTTCCAATAAAGAATCTGTCCAATATCGATTGCTTCTCTCTTTCCTTCAGGATTTTTCGGAAGTGATTAATAGCATTGTCGTTCTAACACCAAAACTTGTAAAATCTCTCTCTCTTACCTTCTTTAATAAATCTTTGATTTGTTTTACGTTGTCTCGAGTTCATTTTAATCGGGAAAAACTACTATTCTTCCATCCTTAAGGTGGTGAGTTCATTTTAATCAGGAAAAACTATTGTTCTTCCATCCTTACCCATAAGGTTCATTTTAATCAGGAAAAACTGCTGTTGTTCCATCTTTAAACTCAAATTCATTTTAATCGGGAAAAATTACTGTTCTTCCATCCTTACCCATATGGTTCATTTTAATCAGGAAAAACTACTGTTCTTCCATCCTTACCCATATTATCTTCTTTAATAAATCTTTGATTTGTACTTTCTTTAATAAATCTTTGATTTGTTTTAAGTTGTCTCCGAGTTCATTTCTAACCTTTAATAAATCTTTGATTTGTTTTACGTTGTCTCCGAGTTCATTTTATGGGAAAAATTACTGTTCTCCCATCCTTACCCATAAGTCCACCGACGTTTGACTTACTCATAGGTCCACCAACATACAAGGCCTAAGCATATCATTCCTTCTTCCATCCTTACCCATAAGTCCACCAACGCGCAAGGTCTAAACCTGTCATTCTCGTCCTTACCCATAAGTCCACGAGCGCGCAAGGCCTAAGCCTGTCATTTCCATAAGTCCACGAACGCGCAAGGCCTAAGCCTGTTGTTCCGTTAGGTTAGTTAAGCCGAAATATCCTTATGGAATATTTTTATCTGTGACGGCCATTTATAGAGCCGCCATCATCACAGGCTGACCAACACCCATGATAGCCACTTATAGAGCTGCCATCATCACAGGCTGACCAACACCCATGATGAAGTCAACTGGAACGTTAAAGGATGGTTTCAATGGTCCGGGCCCAGATCTCTCCTAAAAAATTGGAGGAGTGCCCGGATCCTCCAGAATGGTAATGGGACCCCTGGATCCTCCAGAATGGTAAGCCACAGCTTTACCATGCAGCCATCCGGCCGATCTGTCATTCTGTCAGTCCACGAGTCCCACAGTTTGTTCTGTGAAGTGTTCATTATCCGAACTGTTCATTAACTGATCATCCACTGTATTTGATC
Organism: Olivierus martensii; assembly: GCA_000484575.1. Lineage (NCBI taxonomy): Eukaryota > Metazoa > Arthropoda > Arachnida > Scorpiones > Buthidae > Olivierus > Olivierus martensii. Next base: position 134,472 of record AYEL01090541.1, read on the forward strand.
TATGTTTAAAAAAAATGAAGCTATCTTATCAATATATTGCAAAGTTAGAGTTTTTGAAATAAGATGACACTAATAGATATACTGTCATTTATAATAATTCTAATAAAGTATTACATTCACACACACAGATTGAGTAAAAAATGCATTGTCAAAATTTTACATATTTAATAAAATAAAATTTTAGAAATCATCATAAACATTTTTTAATGCATTCATATATTATTTTAAACAGATTATATGGTATTTTCTCTGGATGATAAATCTACTTTACAAATAACAAATAGAACATGTTTAAGTCATAAAACATTAAGAAATTAAACACCTGAAGATATCATCACATGCACAAATGATATTGTTAGTATCAAGCCACTCCTGGACCTTTCTTACTTTCAGTTTTCGTTTCACTAAGTCATAGAATCACCTGAAGATAATTGTATGCAACTTTTAAGAGCTGTTCTATAACATAAGTAACAAGTCTGGTCACTCATGTCATATATATACTATTTAAAAATGAATTTACTATACTTGATGACAATATCGGAAGTCAGTATGGGAGAGCTGAAGTAATATAAACAAACTTCAGCTCTCTCTCATAGACTCCATACTGACTTCTGATGCTGTCATCAAGTATTAATGGAGGTATGATGTATTTTTCTATAATCAATTACAGCATTAGTCATGATAAACATTAATTTTTCTGTTAGGATTTAAAAATACTAGCAAGGATGCCTGGCATTGCTCAGGAATTTTAAGTATATAATACAGTTATGTCATTAACATTTCAGCATCTTTGCTAACAACAAATTTAAATAATTTACATTAATATAACCTACACATTCAGGTAGATTATGATAATAAATCAATAGGGGATACTTTTGGTGTTAGCTACATTTAAAGAGTCTAATACGCTGGCTAACATCTATGGTTGAACCAGAAGTTAGAAGAATGATATTGAAAGGACTGGCTACAAATCCTATGGATTTATAGATTTATATGGATAGATGTTTACAATAAATTATGAAAAAGTATTATTTCCCCATGTATTTCAATTATTATAACATTTGGAATCAATTGGTTGATTGTAATTATGTCATGCATAACATTACCCATTGCCACATCATTGTGACATCACAATATCATATAATTCATTATAGCATTGGAATCCATTGAGTTTTTGTATGCAATTTTATCAGTTGATTTAACCAGTGTATTATGTCACTATACATGGTAACTATATTAGTGACATAGTAGCAACCTTATATCACAGTGAGGATAACTATATCATCAATGATATAACACCATGTTGTAATGACATCATTCTGAATTTGAACACCTCTTTGAAGAATTTAATCTTGTATGCCAGCAATTAATAAAATTATGCTTAATGAATATACAAAAAATTAAAATGATTATACATGCTTAATTTTCATTGAAATTTTTTTACAATTTATTATGATTTTTATTCTTTTTTTAACAATTAAGTATTTTTTTTTTAATTTTATCTCTTTCAGAACTTTTTGTTTTGTATATGAGATCACAAAAAACAGTTTTTTTTTAATATGAAGATTTAATTGTTCAGCAAACTAATTGCTATCTTTGGATAGCAACTGATCTCTCATCAAATAAACCAATCACATAAAATAGACCTATTTATTTTCTTTTAACACTTTCAGCTGATCTATCCATCATTGTCAGTCTTGAAATTTTTAAGAATGCTATAGGAACAAAGACTTTTTTGGGCTTAATTAAATTATAAAGTAATGTGTAATAACAGTTTAATGGTTATGTATATATATTTAAAAAAATTTTAAATGAGACTACTGATGATCAATAGATCAATTAAAAAACGCTACAAAAATAAATAGGTTTGTTATGTGCACTTGGGTTTATTTAACTGGCATATGATTAAAAAGATAAATAAAAGTATGCTGCAACATACAAAAAGTATATATTAAATAATGTTTATTGGATTATTTAAACAAATATGAACAATAAACTTTTACTTATATTACTTATAAATAATAGATTATATTAAAAATGCATCTTCATTTGGAGTATGCTATATTGAACCAATATAGCAATGATTTAATTAATATTTCTGTTCCAGGAATACATCTTCACTACTAAATAGGTTATGCATATATTCAAGTAACTGCCATTCCTCTGCATATTTCCCTTATGATAAGGACGAACTTCCACTGACACCTGAATTTGGGTTTTTAGTGGAGTTTTGTCAAAAGAATCATTTTGATTTGCTGGCTGGTGTTGATGCGAATTCTCATCATATGGTTTGGGGTAGCAAAGACATCAATCAAAGGAGGGAGTATTTATTGGAGTTTCTGATGGGTACTAACCTCTTCATTTTAAGAGCAACAAAGGGCAATGAACCTACCTTTGTTGTTGTTAACAGAAGGGCCTAACATTAGGGACTCAGAATATTCCTGACCTAATTGAGAATTGGCACGTATCTGGTGAGCCATCTTCATCGGATCACCAATATATTTGCTTTAATTTACAGGATATGGCACCTAGTCAAATTACATACCATGACTCTAGGAGGACTAATTGGGCTTCCTTTAAGGAGGACCTTAAGTTCAACTTGGGGGGGTATGCAGAGCAGATTTTGCTCAGTGGTGGATTTAGAGATTACTGTTGACCAAATTCAACAGGCAATTCTCTTATCCTATCATCAAAATTGTCCTGTCAGATCTGCTTGCTCATCAAGGTAGATTCCTTGGTGGATTGAACAGCTGGGCGGTCTTAGACATAATGTTAGAAGGCTTTTTAACAAAGCTAAAAGGACTGATGATTGGGACATGTATAGAAGAGTGTTCTCACTGGTTACAATAAGACCATTGGAAAGGCTAAAAGGTCTTCCTGGAAATGATATTGTCAGGGAATTGAGGATATACTTGATGTATCCAGACTAATGAAGATAATGTCTAATGGGGATTTTTGCAAGTTTGGTTCTATTAGGTTGATTGATGGCAGTATGACTAGTATTTGCAAGAACACCTTAAAGGAACTTTTTTGGGTACATTTTCCTGGGTCTACTTTCATTGAGGGTTCATCCTGCTTGCAGGTGCAGTCCGATCTCAATGGACATGTTTATCATGCAAAGAGGGAGGATTGGCACCTTGTGAGAGAGATGATCAATCAATCTAATATTAGATGAGCTGTAAGTGTTTTCAAGCCCTTCAAGTTGGCAGGATCGGATGGTATTTTGCCAGTGTTCTTGCAACAGGACATTGACATCCTGGCCTCTCCTTTATGCCGTGTCTTTTGGGCCTATTTGGCTTTTGGCTATGTTCCATTATGCAACAGTGTTTAACATACGTTTTAATTTACATTTTTCTGTTCTTTATTTTAAACGTTTATAAAATGTTCTTATGTTCTAAAATCTTTTATCTTTGATTTGTAAGCTGAAGATGACTTAATAAAGTTGAAAGTGCTACAAAGTTTTGTCTGTGTTTTTCCACTTCAAAATAGTGCTAGCATTGAATTATAATCTCAAAACGGCTATGTTCCACGGTCCTGGAGGCAGGTAAGAGTTTCTTTTATACCTAAACCTGGGCAGCCTGATGTCCTTTTTATTGAAGATGTTGGAGTGGTTGGTGGATATATTTCTCAGGGATGGGGCCTTGTTGAAGTTCCTCCTCTGTCGTAGTCAATTTGCCTATCAATCTGGCAAATAGACTGAAAATGCTCTCCATGAGGTTGTGTTGCTCATTGAGAGGGCTATTAGGCACAAGGAAATTGCCTTAGGGGCATTTCTTGATATCTAAGGGCTTTTGGCTCAACTTCCTTTCAGCAAATTAGCCTTGCTGCTGGCAGACATGGAATGTGTTCAACAATTATTTGTTGGATTCGCTCTATGCTGAACCATAGAGTTGTTTTTAGTCAACTCTATGATGAGGAAGTTAAGATTCTCACTGACAGGGGTTGCCGACAGGGAGAGCACTTTCTCCCCTCCTTTGGTACTTTGTGGTGAATGAGTTATTGACTTTACTCAATGGGAAGAGTTTTGAGATTATAATTCAATGCTAGCACTATTTTGAAGTGGAAAAACACAGACAAAACTTTGTAGTACTTTCAACTTAATAAAGTTGAAAGTGCTACAAGCACTTTCAGCTTACAAATCAAAGATAAAAGATTTTAGAACATAAGAACATTTTATAAACGTTTAAAATAAAGAACAGAAAAATGTAAATTAAAACGTATGTTAAACACTGTTGCATAATAAATAGATAATAATATTAAAAACTAATACAAATTAATAAACAAAAAAGGGTTGCTAATATTAATAAAATTTTTACATAAATCATTATGCTAGTATAGTAACTGGCTGGTTGTTGTTGATGACAGTAGGTTTTGTTTTTATATGCTGCAATGACTAGGGCTTCAGTAGTCTTGATGTCTTTGGCATTATCGTATTGTCGAACTATACGTGCTTGACTCCACTTAATGTCAAGGTCAAATTCATAAAATTGTTTAACAAGGGCAGTGGAGAAGTTGCTTTTTTGTATATCACTTTGATGCTCTTTCAAATGGGTTGCGAGGGACCTAGTCGTACTTCCTACATATAGTTCATGTCTGTTATAGTCATTGTTGTAAATGGGGATAATATACGTGCCTGCCCTTTTAAAAGATGGTAAAGATGATTTAGTGTTCTTTAAGGTATGAAACATGGTGAATAAGCATGCAAATAGTAGAGACTTATTATGTTTCAATAAAGCATTACCTATTGGTCGTATGGCGGGATGGTAAGGAACCGGATGTAAAAAGGCAAGATCAGGCTGTTGCGAACCTCCGGGGGCTGTATTATTATTACAATTATTACTAATAATGGATCTATTAATATTGGAAATAAAGATTTCATCATACCCATGCAGAATAGCTTGGCTAACAATAGTGTTATACTCCACCTGTTTACTGGAGCCATCGTGAACAATGCGTGTGTAGTCTCCGCAAAAGAGAGCAGAACATGGTAACTTTATAGTTAAAAGGGTCGTTAGACCCAACTAGGAATAAATACTGGTGTGTACAGAAGAGTTTCTTCACGTAATTACTACTTATTGCCATTTCACTTTTTAGTTTCAGTCTTATAAATGATAGATTCACAGCACAATTTAAAGTGAAAAATTTGATTTATTAAATAATTAAAGTACTTTCAACTTTAATAAGTCATCTTCAGTAATTTTAAGAAAGTTGTTCAAATTTCAACAACTTTCTTAAAATTACTGATGATGACTTATTAAAGTTGAAAGTACTTTAATTATTTAATAAATCAAGTTTTTCACTTTAAATTGTGTTGTGAATCTATCATTTATAAGATGCTAGACAAGGGATTGACTTGGAAGCCTCATGTAGAGTTTGTTATTGGAAGGCCTGCAAAGTCCAATGGGCTTATGGGCTTATAGGGGCATTTTGGGTAAGACTTGGGGATTTAAACCAGGGCTGCTATATTGGATATATATACCATAGTTGTGAGACCATTCTTGTCTATGCTGCCATTATTTGATGGAGAAGTTTTACTTAAGACCTGCAGGACTGAACTTGGGAAAATTCAAAGGTTTGCCTGTTTGAGCATCACTGGGGCAATGAGGAATGCTCCTACTGCTGCTCGAGGTCCTTTTGGGTCTTCCTCATTTGCATTTGTTTGTTGAGGTGAGTGCCCAGGAGGGCTATTACAGGCTCCATTCTTGTGGGAGAGGGATTTCTTGGACCACAAAGTGGAGCATCTATCTTTTGAATGGGATAAGTTACATTGTAACATTCTTGGGATGGTTAAGGATTACATGGTACCTAGATTTAACCTGGTTTACGGATGGTTCCAAAATCGCTATGGGTGTTGGGGCAAGGATTTACTGCGAGGAGATGCAGATGTTTTATTCTCTTCCCTTGGGCAGTTTGCCACGGTCTTTCAGGCAGAAATTTTTGCATTTCTGCATGTATCAGAATTAATCTTGATAGGGGTTATGTAAGTAAACCCATTTATATCCTATCTGATAGTCAGGCTGCTCTTAAAGTGCTTGATAGTTCCTGCATTGTTTCTAAGCTTGTTTGGGAATGTCGTCTTTTCATTGAGGAACTGGCTACCAAGAACAGGGTACAGCTTGTTTGGGTACCAGAGCACAAGGAGATTGAGGGCAATGAGGTTGCTGATAGGCTCACCAAGGAAGGAGCTTCTCGTCCCTTTATTGGATCTGAGCCTGCCCTGGGCATCAGATTTGATGCATTTGGGCAGGTTGTCAGGGACTGGTTGACAACCCAACATCTAATTCCTTGGAGGTTTACTCCTGGTCTAGGCAGGTGAAAGCCCTCATTTCAGGTTGCTCTGTTCAGAGAACTAAAGAGTTGCTTTCACTGCACAAAAATGTAGTTAGGATTGTTATGGGGCTCCTCACGGGGCACTATCATCTTAGTAGACATCATTTAATTGGGATTTTTTAATAGCTCTATTTGTAGATGATATCAGAATGGGGATGAAACTCCACATTTTGTGTGAATGTGTGGCCCTTTCTTGGCTTATGTATGATCTTTTTGGATTGTATTTCCCTGCACCTGAAGATCTTGCTACTGTCCCATTGAGGAAGATACTGTCTTTTGTGCTTAAGACAGGACTTCTTCTGGGACGATTTTGTTGGGGGTGCACAATAGATCACTGGTGATCGTGATACTAGGGCTGAGAGAGCCCCTCCTTTCTATATCTACATCTGCAAGTAACTTCTAAATATTTTCTCTACTATTTTATGAATTAAATTATAATTATTAATAAAATACCTTTTCTATATCTTGCTGAATACTGCAATGATCAATATAAGCATTGCCTTCTGAAGGCATCAAATCTCCAGTTAGCATTCTGAATGTTGTTGTTTTTCCTGCTCCGTTTATTCCTAGTAATCCAAAACATTCTTCTTTATGCACAGAAAATGTTAGATTGTTCACAGCACAAACAGATTTAAAGTTTTTTGTTAAATTTTTTACTATCATAGCCTCTTCATTAATTTCTGAATCTCGAAGAACACTTATCCTATTCCGTTCATGAAGTACATCACTATCTTCATTAGCTGGAACTACAATATTTCTCATTCTAGGTTTATACTTTATTATCTTAAGAAATTTATACCATAATCTAGGAAAAAATGTTTCAAGAAATATTAAGAGAATAAAGTAAATTAGTCCATCAAGAGCCAAGAACAATAGATCTTTTCCAACTGATTCATTCCAAGATAAATAATTCACTCTTTTATGACATTCATCTTTACAATATTTACCTGAAATTAAAAACAAATTATATTTAAGTTCTTGCTCTTATTTCTGCATATAATATAAAAGTACAGATATTAAAATTCTACATAATGCAAACCAACTACTGTTTACTCATAGAAAGAATTTCATATAATTCATAGCTAGTATGCACATACAAACACCCATGCACACAGTCTTTGATTTACGACTACCACTTGTACATATGATAGTGATGTAATCAGTAAATTTTGTGAATGGTCAATGCAGCTGACCTGGGTTCAATTCCCTGACCCAATAATCTGATATATATATATGTGAGCATCATTTTTGTGTCTGATTATTGTATTTTTGTATTTGTTAAGTTTATTATGATAAAGTGGAGTGTAATAATAAATATTGATAGTGGTTAATCCATAAATTTTGAACATTTCTGACTTATGAATGTTCCTATTTATGATTGTGGGTTCAAAACTGAACCCTGTCATAAGTCAAGAACTGTATGTATAGTCAATTCCGCTTAATTGGGATAGCTGCTTTTTTGGGCCAAATCTCAAAGAATGGTAACAAAATTAATAAACTAATACATAATTTAAATGCTTAATTGGGATAACTTTTTGTTTAACTGGGATAGTAGCAGAAAAGGAATTTAGCAATTTTTAACATATTTTAGGAATTTTTCAAAAGTATGTCAACATTATGTACACTAATATTTGGCAACACTAGTATGATGCAAATCATTTATCTATTGTCATGAGTCTGGCAAGTATGCATTTGCTTAAGAATCTATTATTCTGTACTTAGTGATATTCATTTATAGTGTATTTTATTTAAAGTTTTTAAATCTTTGCCAGATGCCAAGAAATGATTTTATACTTTCAAGTAAAATTGCTTTACTGGATAAAATTAAAAGCCAGTCATTTAATACAAGCCATCATAGATTTCCTGATATAACTGATGTACCAAAATCTAATGTAGCATGTCTTCTACAAGAAGAAAATCAACTGTGGAAGGAGTAGGCATTACAGAAAGAAATTTCAGGATCATCCAAAAGAAAGCGTGATGGAAAGGAATCAGAAGTCGAAGAAGCATTAGATCAATGGCTTTCTATAGTTATCAGATGAGGCGTGAATATTAGCGGCCCATTTTTTTATATTTTGGTTTAATAAATCATTAAAATAGGTACCTAATTATATTTTTTACCTACTTATTTATTTACTTATGTATTACATATTTTATTTTAGAATTTATTAGAGGTTTGTTTAATCGTGACAGCCACTTAATTGGGCCAAAATGGATTAGTCCCAATTAAGAAGAATCGACTGTATATATATAAAAGCATATACAGTATATAAAAACAATAAGTAACAATTGAAAACTATAAATATTTAGAAAGTAATTTTCTTTCATCATCATAATACTATAAAATATTTATTATTTTAAGTAATTTGTTATAAAAATGCATTGGCAATCTATAAAGACTATACTGAGGCTGCACATTTCTACCTGATGCAAGCATAGCCATTTCTGATACTTGTCCTCAAATTATATAAAAATCAAAAATTTCCACAATATTCTGAATTTTGGTGATTGGGAATCTAATTTACATTTAAGTATTAAATTTATAGGAAATCATGTTCTAAATTACAACAAACTCAAATAAAGATTTAAAAGTTTGAATGCATTCTAAACATCTGCAACTCAAGTAATCAGAAACCTATAAATGTAGTGATGTTTAAATTTCAATGATTTATCTTAGATGCATTATCTGAAAGATTTTAAATACCTTAAATTCATTTCTATTTTATATCTTAATAAATGCCAATAAAAATTAGAAATAAATTAACATTACAAATATTGCAATAAATTCTTGTGCAAATAAAGCAATTTTTTGTTTTCTCTTTCAATAAATAATAGAACCTTTGAATATATGTATGTAAGAAATTTATTTTTTTAAATGTATATTAGTCATAATTTGATTTTTGAGTATTTTACAGATTATCTTGGGAATCATATCTGTATTAATTCATTTTTCAATTACTCCAATTGATTGTGAATAAACTATATTTAAATTTTAAATGCACTATTACTATTTTTTTTCTTTTTTTTTGAATTATCTAGTGATTGGACAATTAAATTCATATGACTTAGAATATTTGCAAGAATTAAGATATTTCAATTCTATATAATCATATATTCATTTGTCTGAATCCAGACAAATGGAATAAGTGTTTAGCTTTTGTTTTGTAATTTTATCATCTATTTTCCCACATTTGTCTGAAGTTTTTAATACAGAATTTTATTTTTAAAGTTTATTATATACAAACATTTATAAATCATCATGTGATTCTAAACAGAAAATTATGTCCTTAAATGTTGTTGAATAAATTAATTTTTTAGCTTTCTTGTTTTTATTATTTATTTTTTTAATATATGTTCCATTTACTAATTTGGCTTCAAAATTAATTTAATTCATTTTATTTCTAATAAATTATGGACTTTTTAAAATTTGCATATTGGAATTTTGTTTCCAATATTTGATAATACTCAAGCTTAGAAATTATAGAAAACTTTGGATTAGTGCAAGTGTTTTTATCTATTAGGTGTATGCTGATTTTGAAATAGATAATTTTACAGTATCTTACATAGATAATAGATAGAAACTCTCTATATTTATATATGTAGAGAGTTACAGACATATTAACAACAAAATAAATGTATTATGTATATTCCTTTTCTAATTGAATTACTTAGCTATTCCTAAAATTGATGTGCAATTTGAAAGGTCTAATCCTTTTTAAAAGATAAACTTTTGGTAACAGTTAAATATGTTATTCCTTTAAATGGTAATTTAAAAGGGACTGTTATAACTTACCAATGTCAACCATTCAAAACAAGCTTTTTCTTTACTTAAATACAAACAAACATATAAACATACACACATGCAAATTCTTGACTTATAATTAATGACTGCATATATTTATGATGGTGATGTCATCAATAAATTCTATGATTAACCCATGTTAATTGAAATTGACTAAAGTGCTTGACCAATGGTCTATTATACAAAAAATATGTCCTCTTTGTGTTTGTTATATTTATTAATATAATGTATAGTGTCTTAATAAATGTTAACAGTAAAAAATCCATAAATATTGGGTATTTCTGACTTACAATGGATTCAACTTATGACTGGATTTGAGGGATGTCATAAGTCAAGAACTGCCTGTAAAATATTGTATTATAAAATCAATTTATTATTATTATTGAAGGTATTATTAGATTTTAAGATATAAATATGGGACATTTAAAAATCTTTCAAATATCATATCTAAGATAAAAACATTAATAATTAGATATCACTTAAGTTATGGATTAACCTCAATTAATCTGCAACTCAGGTAATCTAACTGATGATAATCAAAAGTCTATTGTATTTACTTTTGACTTTGTAATACATTCTAAGCTTTCAAATGGTTATTATATTGTAATAGTCCTCATGCTCTGTGCACCTTTAATGACAAATAGTTGTTATTACTGCCAGTTTTTACTGTTATGTTTAGTGTCTGGCAGCATTTCATATTTATACTAGTATATTTATGTCTGATTAATTGGATTTATTTTAAATAAACTTATTTATATTTTTGATATCCATCACAATATATAATTAATAATATGCAAAAATTAAAAATAAATGAAAAAATAAAATATAGCATACTTACTTGGACAACACTTAAACAGTTCACTTTTATGATAAGTTGGACATAAATATTTTAATATATCTTCATCAATTTCATTACACATAGTATTATATATACTAATATTATGTATGTTACTTATTGACCAACTTGCAGCAAAATTAGGTATAAGACGAGTGATCCATAGAGTTATATCTACATCTCTGGATGTCATGACTTGGGTGTTAATAAGAGTAATAAGTATTATTCCTAATATCATACCTTAAAAGATAAAAATTAAGTAAAAATAAGTAAAAGTTTTCATTTTATATATAAATTGAATGAATTATTAAACAAAAATATGGATCTTTCTATTTTATATTTTATAATAGAATAGATTATTTGTACTAAAATTATATTACTGTTGGGAAAGTGATTGCAGATGATGTATGCTATTTGATTTGTGGTAAATTAAAAAATCTGTGTAATTGTCCATTTTTAGCTCATCAATCATAGATTTTTTTAGAATGATACATTACATACTGCAAAGTCTTGGATTAGAACAAATGTCAATAACAATAATTATAAACTAAGCCTAACGGCTGTAACGACTCTGCAATCCAGAGTTCGGCCTGAGTTCAGGTCTTAAGCTAAGTTCTAACTTAAATCTAATTAACTACTAAACAATAAACTAAGCCTAACGGTTGTAACGACTCTGCAATCCAGAATTCGGCCTGAGTTCAGGTCTTAAGCTAAGTTCTAACTTAAATCTAATTAACTACTAAACAACATATTATAAATTAATCAAAAATTTATGAATATGGTATAAAGAATCTTCATTGGATGATTGCAGATGAGTTGATATCGTGCAAAAATTTTAACGGCAACGAACGGCTGATTTAGCTTATGATTACATTTACTACGAAGAAATTTCTCTTAAAGTCCTTCCGTAAACGATTGGCTGATATTCTTCATTATGTAATGTTAATATCAACCAATCGTATGTTTATCTCGTTCATACCAAGTACAAGTATATTGTGCTGAACGGTGTGAGTGTACTTTGTTTAGCGAGACAAGAGGTATTTATAATTATTAATTTTAAAACTAATTTAATGTCTGTTCAATTTATATTCGTTGATAAACTGTTTTTGCTTTAATATTAATTAAACTAAATGTCTTTATAAATACACGGATGTTGTATAAATTATAACTTAAACTATTTATTTTATTAACTATATCAACTACTATACATGTGCTACATTTATAAAGTTTATGTTAACATTGTCAACAATTTATATAATCATATTTAGCAGGTTTTCTCATTGATTTAATATGGCACTAGTTCGTATGGTGGATGAATCCTTTTCCGGCTGGTTTGACATTGTTAGACAGTCATATGCTATCCTGATTATGCATTGCGAATTTGGCGCCATCTCTTAACGAAAATAAAAATTAAAAACTAATATTTAAGTCGATTTCAGTCAACGCTTTTGTTACACTAATATTAACACTTTTAAACATGTTTCATTTATTTCTCGCTATCATAAAAACCTGGAATAATTTATACTGAATAATAATGTTAAATATGGATACAGCAGTTATTTCTAACGTGGCAGCGATTGTTTAAATAATGATTGAACATTAAAAGGTCCACACAATAAAATCAATTTAACGTTTTTAGACAAAGATGGCTTAGTAAAATTACCTAAAAGTAATTTTTCGATATAAAATTTATATTGCGTCCAGTAATTCTGCCCTAAGGAACTCTCTTCAAAAATGGTTACTGTTACCAGAAAATATCCATTTCATAATTACTACAGTGTCATCGAAGTATTGAACATACAAAAGTTAATTATCAGATGCAAGGAAATATACTGTTATGTAATAAAATATTGGAAAATGGTAACTGAAACACATAATTACGTTTTGATATATAAAATATTGATAACTTCATTTGAATTGTTTGTATATTATATTTTTTCTTAATATTTCAATGTAAAAAATATAAAAATGTTCCTTTATTTTTCATTCTATTCCATAAATTGTAATGTATGACAATTATTTAATTATTATTTAAATAAATGTCATAATTTTACATTAATTTTCTAAGAAAATTTGCTCATTAAAAATGATTGCACATTGCTTAATACTGGTTTGTGAATTTTTCTGCCGAAACTTATTTTTATATTTAATTAATTAATTTATTTATATTAATTACTATGTGATATGTTATCAATGCTATATATTTAATTTGTGATTCACAAATGAACAAATATTCCGCATATCGGTATTTAATGTAATTGGCATAAAAATATTTATTATATATTTTATATAATTTCTCTTTCTAGATATGAATTATAATTTGGTACAGAAAGACCAGATGATACTGGAACTAGACTTTCTAGGTTTGTCGAGAAAGTCACTTTGATATTTAATACTGTACCGATTTTATAAGATATAATAACTTTCTACAAGAAATTATTCTACTTTGTGTTTTCTTTAACTTTTGTCTTCGATAATTCATTACATTAATTTATAATGATGATAGAAGAATTAATTAATAGAAGCTTTAATATAAAAATGATCTGAGAAAGTGTATGACTTTTTCTCTCTTTTAAACTTATTAAGTTATAATAATACCATATTACTTCGAATTTAAGCCGCACTTTTTATTCAAATTTTTAAGATGTAGTTACTTCGAATTTAAGCCACACTTTTTATTCAAATTTTTAAGACGTAAAATTTGGTGCGGCTTAAATTTAAAGCATATATTTTAACATCTTATTTCTCCCGATCTCCCATTCCCCAACGATCGGGTTTTCGCTTTACGCTCTACGAATCCGCATAGTATTTCGACCGTTGATAATAGTTTATTGAGTGATTCCCCGTTGGTACTTTTCTGATTTAATTTTTTACTGTTTGATAGCAGCTGTGTAGAATCGCGTCGTATCTGGCCATATTTTAATTTAAGAAAAACACGAATTACTATAGAGTGGATCGGGGGAAGATCGTAATCCGGGAAAGATGCTTATTTTTCTCTAATTCTTTAATATTTAAACAGGTGGCGATAAAATATGGTTTATTACAACCTCCTATAAGCCCGCCAAAAATATAGATGATGGATATTATCAGATTAAAAATATAGATGATGGATATTATCAGATTATCAATTACTCGCATTAGAGCTATTATCAGGTTATCAAATACTCGCATTAGAAATCGAAAAGTTTCCAATGAGTATGAAATTTCCATCAAAAATTATAGTGTCCACTTTTTGAGTATTATTATCATAATAATATCATCAAAGCAAAAATTAATATATGTAGTGTGTAGTAAATACTTTAAAGAATGCTTTGCTTTAGATATCGTGCTAATTTAGACATTTGAAGTCACGTGATTAAAGGTTGAATGTCACTCTGATCAAAATGCAATATTTGCTTCGCGGTTAGATGCCGAATTTAAATTTTTTATTTATGATTTATTTTCATAAATTAAATTATAAAATCCAGGATTGACGGCCAGGCGGCGCTCAACTTCTGCTTTCGATTCGCTATTTTGGTTTTGATTTGGCGATTGGTTTGATGATGGTACGAGATGCAATTCCTGGTAAATTATTAATTTATATGATGAACAACGATGTAAAATATGAAAATAAATATTTCTTAAACAATTAGTGTTAAGTTTATTGTAGTTATTCATCATGAAGTTAGCTAATGGCCGGAATCTCACAAAGCAAGAACCAATTACCATATTTTCCATAGAACAAAGCAAGAACCAATTACCATATTTTACATATAGTTAATACTTCAAATAGTGCGAGAAATTCGTGGAACCAATTATTCGCACTAATCGAGGCCTACCTGTATATGTAATTATTTATTTGCAATAAATATATTTGTAATTTTATTTATAATAAAATTTGTAATGCTCAATTTTAATTATATTTAACTGATATTAATTAAAAAAAAAATTAAGAGATAAAATTATTTCTAGGCCTAGGAATGCCAAAATCTTAATCTATTGCTGTTATACATATCAATAAATATTTAATTCAGTGTTGAATTTGTAGTAAAATAAAAAAGGAAATAAGTAAGACCTCACTTAACACTGTTTCCATATAACACATTTTTTTCGAATGCCATATTTTTTATTGATTCATTTTGACATGGTTTTTTCAAACCGTTATACTCACATAAATCCAAAATCTCATGAATTTATTGCTTTCATACTCCTTATCTTGTCTCTCAATGCATAATGTATTTCCTACTCATATATTCTCTCTCAATTTATATCACTGCAGTGCATTACATACAAAAGTCTGTTGTGGAACTTATAATGGATTTTCTCAAAACAAGTTTAGACACTGTTACGGAAATTATAGATCAGTGTATACAAAATGATCCAAATGTTGATAGAAGTGTCATGGATGCGATGTCTTACTATCAACAATTTCTTGCTGAAAGAAAGATAAAAAGGCAAGCGACCTTAGATGACTTCTTAACAAAAAAACAAAGTGTCAAATGAGGAAGAGCCTTCCTCATCACAAACATAAATTATTTACTTGAATATTTTTGATTTTCATGTATGATTTATGAATACAAATAGATATTATCACTAAAAGATGGGGATAAATGTGTTTATAATTAATATAATACAACAGTACTAATACATGTTACAAAATAAAATAAAAAATGGTACAAATATGTTTTTATTCATTCTCCTGTTTCACTTATCCCCATTATTTATGTATTAATATGACCTTGTTTAATGCTGTTTCATTTAGCACTTGGTTTTTTGGAACGTGTCCCCCGCATAAAATGGGGTCTTACTATATTAATATTGAACTTTAAAATTAAAATATTCATAATTTATATTATGTTCCCTGATTAATTTATTAAAGTAATTATTCTGCAAGTTATAAAAACAAAATTCAAAATTTTTGGAAATTTATACTTAAGAAATAGAAGAAAACTAATAAGACTTTAAAATTTTTTATAGATTCTTTTAATTCAGTGTGCACTTAATTGTTTAAATTTAGTAAAATTATAGGGTTGTTCAGAAAGTAATTTCATTTTTTTCCATGAAAATGAATGACAATTTTTTATAGTATATATATATTTTATTTAATTATATATTGACCATTTTCATCCAACATATGTTGCCATCTTTCTGGTAGTAGCATGATTCCATGCTCATAGAATTTCTGATCTTTGCTTGCAAAAAACTGAACCAAGTGATTTTTGACATCTTCATTTAAACTAAGTGTTTTGCCATCTAAAGAATTTTGTAAAGACTGGAATAAGTAATAATCGGAGGGTGCCAGATATGGCAAATATGGTGGGTGTGTTAACACATCCCATCCAAGATGTAACAGCTTCTGGTAAGTCATCAAATTTGTATAAAGTTTGGTATTGTCATGGTGAACACTATGCCTTTTCTGTTAATCAATCTTGGCTTCTGTTTGAGTGATTCCATCAATTTGTCCAATTGGTGGCAGTACACTTCCAAATTAATTGTGGAATTGTATGGTAGCTCAAAAAAAAAAAATTCCCTTGAAATCCCACCAAACAAAGAGCATCATTTTTTTTTTGATGAATGTTGGGTTTTGGAGTGCTTTGATCCAGTTCATTTCTACTGCTCCATGATTACTTGTGTTCAACTTTGTTGTAAACAATCCATTTTTCATTAACAGTTATGATCCGCTTCAGAAAGGGATCATTTTCTTCATAGTTGAGCAGCAAATCACAGATGATGATGTAATGGAGCAAATCTTTCTTTGAGAATATGTGGAACCCAAATATCAATGTATCAACTGGTTGTGAATGGTTGAATTCAAAAAATTCAATCTTGTAGCAATTTCTCATGTTGTTATCAGCGGTTGCTTCAATCATTGTCTTTATTTTATCTTCATCAGCTTCAACTGGCCTTCCAGAACATGGTGCATCTTTAATATCAAAATTGTCTGAACGAAATTTTGCAAACCAGTTTTGGCACTGGCGTTCTGTTAACACATCTTCTCCATATACTTCACATAACTTTTTCTTGCTTGAACAGCATTCTTACCTTTTCAGTAATAAAAAAGCAAAACATGCCGAAAATCTTCATTTTATTTTCCATTTTTGATAGGACAAAAAAAACAACTGCACAGAATCAAAAAATTTTTTTATAAATATATCTTGAAATGTCAGCTGTCAAAATTTATAATGACAATATGACTTAGAATGAAACTGGTAGGTAAAAATACAACTGCGCCATTAGTGGGAAAAAACGAAATTACTTTCCGAACAGCCAATACATAGAATAGAAAATCGTAATTATATATTTTTCTTTTATGTCCAGATAAATTATTGAATAAAATAGCCATTAAATATTTCCTCCTTTCAAACAGCCAAAAGAAAAACTATTTACAACTTCAGATCAATCTGTTTATTATTAATTCACAAACCAAAATATTTAATACTTTTTTCCTAAAGGAATATTTTTCTATCTTAAGATCTATTCTAGATTATCTTCATTAAAAGTTATAATTAATTATAACTTATAATTTTATATTAAGAAAGCTATTTTCATAATAGATCTAAATATAACACTATTTAATAGACTTGTAATTTTCAAATTTAAACAGTGAATCAAATGGTTAATGAATCTGCTCTATGATCAGGATTGAAAATATTTTTATAAAGAATAAAGTTTCTAATTTTTATTAAGTGTTTTGGTTTGTGAGTTAGAAAATAAACTATATAGCAAAGTTAAATCATTTCACATAGGCTGATCACAGTGCAATATCTAGTCTTAAAAATATGAATTTTCTGAATTAGATATCTATAATTTAAGAATAATAAATTAAATTTTTTTATGCAAATATAATAAAATTTAGCAGATTGAATTGTAGTATTTATCAAGTAACATTTTCATTTATTTTCATTTTCAATTTTACTTCAGAGAGTGCTTTGATCCAGTTCAATTTCAATTTTACTTCAGAGCCACATGTACGTACCCAAAGAGCCGCATGTGGATCGCGAGCCGCAGTTTGCCAACCCTGTTCTAAAGTGAAGCTAAAGATAGTGAATTATAACCAAAAACTAAAGATGTGCAAACTGTTCAAAACTTAAACTGAGACAAGTTTCAAATAAAACTCAACTCAGTTCAAGCTTAAAATCTGACTTGGTTCAAAAAATTCAAAATGCAATAAAATCCATGTAATCCAGCACTTTCTTTATAATTTTGTATTTTATAATCTGGTACATTATAATCTAGCATATTAAAATTTTTTTTTTCTGTGGTTAAGAGAACATTTCAACCAGTTGTGTTTATAATGAAGTTTTCTATTAAGAAAATTTATATTATTTTATTATTGCTTTTCTTATATTTAATTAATAAAAGTTATGAATATTTGAGCTAAAAAGTCTTTCAGATTATTTTATTCTATTTATTAAATCATAAGTTGTTGAATTTACCTGCTCAATACTTATCATTAAAATGTGATAATTTAAAATCATCTGTTAGTGATATGTATGAATTTAATATCATGAAAAAGTCATCTTAAAATCAAAAAAATATGAATATATTAGTAAATTAAGTTTATAAAATTTTATATAAAAAATATATGTGAAAACTCAAATACCAGTAACTTCTTATATTGTGAAGGAGTGATTTAGATAAATTTAATTTTTATCATTATTAAAAATATCATTAAAGATAAAACTTGAACTCAACTCAAAAACTTGAATTTATGGCAAAGCATGACTTTTTAATAATGATAGAAATTAAATTTATCATTAAAGATAAAACTTGAACTCAACTCAAAAACTTGAATTTATGGCAAAGCATGACACTTAATTGGCTCAAAAAATTTGTGTATTAGCATATCTCTGCCAAAAACATTACTTGTTTATGTATAAATCTTGTTTTCAATAAGAAATAAATATATTAGAACTTTATAAATACCTCTTGCTTCACGTAACATATAATAAAACTTTACAGCACTTAACCTTGCTTAAGTGCTGTAAAGTTTTATTATAAATAAATATATTTCTATCAACATAGTGCTTGTATGTTTAAATCTTTGATATTGAATAAGGTACATAGAAGCTAGCCAGTTCACATTAAAGATAAGTAAATGTAAAGAAAAAGTTTGGTTTGATTCTTCATAATTATAGCAAGCTGTAATTGTGAAGAATCAAACCCAAATCTTTTCTTTATACAGTGCTGCCTCGCAATTCGACACTAATCTGTCACCGAAGTAATGTCGAATTGAGAAACTATCAAATTGCGAGACAATATTTCCTAAATAAGACTATGTAAAATAGATTAATTCATTATTGGTCCCCATCCCACTCCCCTAACGGGTGAAGTGAGAGAGATACACTATATTATTTACTTTATTATATGTTTTTTACTATTGTATAACACACTAAATTACAAAATACACTATTTTATACACAACACACAATTTATTAGCCCTTGGATGTTGGAATGAAGTCTTCCAGCAGACATCCTAGCATCCATAATCTTCTCTCTTTGTTGTAAAACATTGCCACAGTTGTTCTAGGAACGCCATACTCGAGTTACATTTTAATTTTTCTATCTTTCTGCACTTTATCTATAATTTTTTTCTTTGTCTTTTTGCTCAATCAAGTGTTCTTTTTGGAATTATTCCTCTGGTCAGTTCTCTTTGAAATTATATATTTTGTAATCCTCAAAAAACACTGTTTCCTTCAAAATTATGTTAGAATGATAATTTAGTTGAATAAGATATGAAAATATATATGAATATAAATAATGATGTTTGCATATGAAAAATGCAAACATTTTCCTTTACAGTAAAGCCATATTAATTCAATATATTCAGATTTTGAATTATACAAATTTTTTTCTAAGAATTTATCATCAAGTGGTATTTGAAGACATAACATTATGTCATAAGCTATAATTTTTGAAATTAATTGGTAAGTTTTCTTTTTCATTTATTTATTTAAAAAAAATGCTATGAAAATTATTACAATTTTCATAAAATTGAAAACTGGTACACAATAATTCACATTTTTCAAACTTTAATTTTTTTAATATTTCTTAAAATATTATTCATTTTTTTTGTTAAGATGGTAATGGTTGATTATCTCCCACTATTTAGCCATATGAAAATCTCTCTTGTAAATTCCCAAATACTGAAATGCAATTACTAAATATTTTATTGTTGAGTTGAATTAATTTTTGTAATATGATTAATTATTTTGTAATCCTCAAAAAACACTGTTTCCTTCAAAATTATGTTAGAATGATAATTTAGATAGAAAAATTCATTTCTTTACATCAAACAGATTTCTTTTTATTTTTTCACCACATTTAGGCAAATCTATTTGAGAGAAAGTAGAATCATTGAAAATGATAAAAATTTATCACTAACTTGAAGACAAGGAATTTCTTTTTGTTATATGTTTCTTTGTCTCTGCATGAGACCTTTTAATGAATACCTGCCATCCATAATATAAAAGATACTAGTTCCTGGTTAAAGAAGTCAAATCTTCTTCAAATGAAGAAAGTAATAAGGAAAAGAAGATTCATAAAAGAAAAGACAAAATGTAAAAAGAAACAAAGTAGGAGTGATTTCACAGATAGAGGTTGATGAGAAGGATGAAAGATTAGATTTTCGTCCCTATCCATTCTATGGAGGGCATAAGTAGAGATAAGTTATCAGCAGAAACAGTGTCTAATTGATTACAAAACTAAAACATTTTTTAGCTGCTTTCATCAGAACTCAAGGAAGAAGTCTGAATAGAAAGTTCTACTCTGATGATTTCTCCAATTCAAACAGTTTTGCTATGTTCTACCTCCTCTCAGATATGTGCATATAGTTCAGAGGCCAGATTGGCTATTTGCACTTTTTGATTGGAATTTAGGTATATGTTATTTCACTGATGATCTTGTTCTAATCCTTTATTAAGTTTGATCCCTTGTATATCTTAATAAGTCATGTTTGTTTAGTTTATAAATAAGTTTGCCAAATCTAATCAAATTCAATTGTATTTTATTCATTTTACATCTTTATTGTTTTAGATAATGAAAAACAAAGTTTATTTAAACCTCTGAGTTAATTCTCCTATTTCCATTTATGTACATGCTATATTCCAAATTTAATAATATATTGACAATTTGATAATATTTAGGCATACCTCCATTGTGTGATCCTTACAGGAGTAACTCTTATCCAAATCTACAGGTAATCTTTCCAAATCAATGTAATTTATTCCATGAATTGGGTGACATTTTTGAAAAAATAAAACGAAAGGAAAAATTCCACAAATTAATTCCAAAAATTATAGCTTGCAACATAATGCTATTTTCATTTACTACTTAGCAGATAAGCCATTGAAAAAATCATATATACAACTACAGTGGTACCTCGGTTCACGAACACAATCCGTTCCTCAACCCTGTTCGTGATCCGAAAATTGCATGTCTCATATAATACGATTTCACATAACATGGTGTTTTTAGGAACCTATCTACTGTGTTATAGGAGGGATACCTGTATATGCATACATTTTTGCACATATTTTATGATTTTTACAGTATCATCCTTTCAAGGACATAACAAATCCAAATATCTTGTATAAATTCTTTTTTCTTTATTCTAGCACTTAGGTAGGATATAAATATCTTTATTACAGTTATTATGCAATTACAGAATGTTTTCGGTCTCTCTGACCCTCTTCAGCTGTATCTATACTATATATATATGTTATGTAGACTTTTTTAACAGTTAAGCATTCCAATAGAAACAGTGTGAATTCTATAATTTGATTTAAATTCAAAAATAATACATGTTTATCTTATTGTTAACAATTACATATATATATATAAATTTTTAGGGTTATCAGTGAGAATTAGAAGATGAGCGTCTAAAATTATTATTTATTAATATTATATAATGTGTTAGAATTAAAATACTCAAACTAATTGTATTTTATAAAAAATTTTGTAATTATTACTGTTACTAAACATAGATATGATAGGAATAAAATAAGCAGAATAAGAATAAATAAAAATAAAAATGTATTAAAAATAATAAGTCCAAATATTCTTTATATCGTATGTTGGTATGCTGTTAATGTATGTTAATGTTTATTGTTAAAGTTAATTGTTTTTCTCACACCACTTCCAGGCGTTACTGATAACAGTGGGGTATAATTGGTTTATTATACAGTGTCCTCTCTTCCTCGTGTCGTATATCTTCGTCACTTCTGCTATCCTTCCCTTTTCCGGTTCTACTTGATTTACAATGCGTGCTTTGTCCCATAGTACCTCCACATGGTGGCCACGGATCACTATACGGATGCGAAACTTCCATAGGCTGCTATGCAACTCATTTTTAGACGCCCTCTAACGGATGGAGGAAAAACTAAATGTATTGAATACAGCCGACTTCCAGGGGCAAGGGCGCTGTAGCTGCTTTTTTACGAATTTATACCGTTTTTATCTCGATTAAAATATGTGCATTACAATCTATATATCAATTTATACATGTATACATATTTCCGTCAAATTCTTATATAATTTTTCACGAAAATATATAAATATAAATTTCCAACTAGGATTATATAAAAAAATTTACAACTTTATTAAACAAATAATATGAATAAAATACAGTAATAAATACTGTACAGAGGAATTTGTAAATTAAAAATATACAGTAAAAATACAAAGGAATCATGAAAATTTTGTTACAAAATCAAGTAAAAAATATTTCAATTCACAGTATCAGAAGGAACATTCTCTGCTGAATTCAGATGAGTTACCTGAAACAAGATAAACCAATTAGCCTATTAGCAATGCTAACATTCCTTTTATATATATACATATACACACACATAAACACATTATAAAGCATTCCATTTCATCTTCTGTATCACAAAACTGCCAATGGTTTTCGAGGAGCTTCTTTTGGTTTGTTAATTCAGTTTCCATTTATTTCTACATTAAAAGGCTTTTATTAGTTTTGAGAACTAATTTACAAACTTTATAATTATACATTTTCTGAAGACCAATGTAAGAAAATACTTACCAACTGTTGGAATAGCATTCCAAACTAGTTTATTTTTCATTCTGTTCATAAAACAATTATTGTTAAAATGAGTGGAACAAACTCTATAATTTTGATGTAATATATCAGCTGATTTGTCTCACAGGTCTTCTCTTTTTACAAAATCAAGCCAAACATTCCGTCTATAAAAAGTATTACAACTTAATTAATATTTTTATAATGAAATAAATCTTCCATCAAAAAATGTCAAAAATTAAATTCATACCATAAACGTTAAGCCTAAACAGTTCGAATTCGATAAAAATTAACCTAGTATTATCTATTAACATTTATTAACATTAAGAAAAATATTCTTTAGCAAAATACTTACTTTTCTGGATTTTTTAGGAATCTAAAGAGAGTTGTGGCGTTTTTTTCTTGTAGTTCTTGCAAAAAGATACTGAATAACAGACATTACCGGTAGCAACCATATTGAAAATGTAATCAGTGCCCTCTGTTGGTTGGAGGAAAGCAGAGTTAGGAAATTTGCCTGAGTTTCGCATCCGTATAGTGATCCGTGATGGTGGCTAACCGTTCTGCATGCAAGAGCTGTGTTACACTTGGCTTCAGTAACATCTTTTTTATGTTCAGCTATTCTTTTGCTGATGTTTCTGGTCATGTAGCCTATATAATTCTCATATGTTCCTGTATCATGGTTTTTGATGGGTATTCGGTAAACACCATTCTTTCTTAGGTGTGGTATCTTGTCTTTGTCATTGCATAGTGTGTTAAATAGAGTATTTCTCCTTTGGAAAGTTAATTTTGTGTTCGTGTATTTTTCAATTTTGTTTTTTGTTTTTAATATTGGTTGTGACATCCTTACCGCTCTGTACTTTCTATTATCATTATTTTCTGTTGTTCTTTCATTTATGCTTCTTCTGTTATTTTTGACAATCTTTTGCAAGTTATTTATCATTTTTCTAGTATAGCCGTGTAGTTTTGCTTTTCTTACTACCCACTCAAATTCTGCTTTCTTTTTTCTTTCGGTGCTACAATGCGTTTCAATGTGTTTTAGTAGCTCTCTAAATGCTGCCGTTTTGTGGGACCATGGTTCGTTTGAATCCTTAGGTATGAATATAGGGACATAGGTGTCTTTCCTGTACACGGATGTTTCATAGTTCATTTCTTATCTCTATCATCACATCTAGATAGTTCATAGTTGTTGTGCTCGTTCTTTCACATTTTAAAGTTAACCCCAGGCTTTTATCTATTAGTTCGTTTTCTAAGTTTAGTTTGTGTATTCTACCTTCTGTTGTTATAAAAATATCATCCATGTAGCATCTGTATATATGTATTTTATTACTTAATTGTTGTATTATCATTTTCTCTCTTTTTCTAACTACTAATTCCGCTAAGACACCAGCTAAAGGACTTCCAATTGGTACTCCTTTCTGCTTTACATAGAAGCATTGATTGAATAAAAAATATGACTGATGTGTTACAAGATGGCAGATGTCTCTAAGAAGTTTTGGGTCCTTGTTTTCATTCAGTAGTAATTCTATTAACGAGCAGTATAGTTCAAGATATGCCGGTTCTATTTTTACTTGTGGATATAGAGATTTGAAGTCAAATACTGCCATTTCTTCTTCTGGAAAAGGGCCTGTTTTGCCTAGGAGTTCTATAATCTCTTCTGCTGATTGGATTTCCCTTTCGTAGTTGTTCATTCTTTCTCTGCACTACGATGCTAACTTCTCTAGAAGATATGTTGGTGAATCTCGTTTTTCAATTATAGGTCTTATCTCTAGAGGAAGTTTGTGCCTTTTTGGATAACCAAAGAGTCTTGGAGGTTTCAGTGCCTGCACTTTAATGCCTTTAAGAAAATTTGGTAGTTTTGGATGTTTATTAATCCTATCAATTTCTGCACATAGTTTGTCCGTGGGATCGTAATCAATCTTTAGGCATTCACTGTCTTCTATGAATTTTGTTAAGAGTTCATTATATAGTGTCCTGGGGAGGAATATCATTAGCCTAGATTTATCATCTCTGGTGCATACTAAGTTATAATTTTCCATCCACTTTTTCGTTGTGGTAACTTGAAGTCTCTCTCTTCTCATTGCATTTTTATTTCTTAAATTTCCCTTTTGGAATTCTCTTGCAATATTCCATCTTAGATAATCTGCTTCCATTTCATCACAACCGATCAAAAGAGTCTCAACTTCAGTGGCTAATCCATTCCATGTGAGAGCCTGTATGAGTAGAGTGTTGGATCCTCTTTGAAGGAAATCATTCACAGGGTTAGGAACCAGGATATCCCCTATTACTACATACATGTTGCTTTTCTTTGTCTTTACAGTTTTCTTGATCTGTTTCTTTAAAATCCATCTAAATTTTTTTTTGTGTATTTATTTCTAATAGATTGGCGTAATTTGTTCATGTCACCATCTATCTTCACTATTACTTCATAAGTGTTGTTGTTTATAAGTAGTCTTTGTTCCTCCTCAAACTGTTTTTTAGCTTTAAAAAGCTGTCTTCTAGTGTCTGTAATGGCATAGTTTAGACATCTTTTGTTTGTTTCAACAACAATTTTACAGGATCTCGTAGGAATGGTTAGTTTAAAAAGCGGCATTGGTAGAACATTATTAAGTCTACTTTCTTTTAGAAAACAAAGTTTTTCATTTAGTCTATTAAAGGTCTTTAGCTTTTTATAGTATTTGGCTAGCTCTGCCATATCTCTATTAATATTCAAAAATTACACTAAAGATATAACTATAATAAAAAATATATGTTGTAACTGTAAGAAAGATATTTATATCCTACCTAAGTGCTAGAATAAAGAAAAAAGAATTCATCATTTAAAGGTAGCATAATTTTTGAACATTAATATAACTTGTATGTTCTGACTATAGCAATACCTATAATGACTACTGCAAAAAAATGTATAAATTTTCAAAACAACCCAATATTTACAGATAGTTTTTGACTTATGATGGGGTTATCTTTTGATAAGCCCATCATATGGAAAGGATCATAAGTCAAAATAAATCATAAGGCATAAACCTCATCATAAGTCAAAACTATCATAAATCAAAAATGACCCATAATGATAATAATTTTAGTAGTAATAATAGATAATGGAATACTGAATCATTTAAGATAATGTAAATATCTGGATTTGATCCCAGGTCCTCAGTTTATAAAATAATCCAGAATCGAACCCAGGTTTCAAGATAAATGATTGCTTTACTACATTTTTAATGAAGTGTTTCCAGGCTATATGCTATGAAATTAGCCAAGTTTGGCATATCATAAAGGCAATCATAAGATCAGAATACCATAAATTCAGGACTATTTAAATCATTACACTAATTGGATATAGCATTTTCCAAAAGGACAACAAAATATCATTTTTCAAATTTATATATGGATAAAAAAATATATTGGAGATTTATACTGCTGGAATAATGTATAATCATTATTTTATAAAGTTAAATAATTTTATATAGTTGCAAAACCTTTGGAAAAATGCAGTAAATACATTACAAATACTCATGTTATTGGTATTTGCTAAGCATTAGGTTTAATACTGGATTCTCTAATGAAAGTGGAAGTCAGTTTTGTCTTAGAATCAATAGGATACAGAGTAAATTTAATAAAGCTGTACAATCAGTACAGAAAATTAGCAATAAAATCAATTATAATAATTAAATAGCTCCCTTATCAGTATCAAAAATACACTAAAAATTTTATTTAGTAACGTTTTCGATATCATAAATATCATCATCAGCTTTCTGTTAAGAACAATGGTTAAGAGAACTAGATTGAAGTTTTTTTTTATAAAAACCAAATTTTAAATCAAAAGCATTCTGTTCTTGACTTTTTTAATTCTGCTTCCCAATCAGTAATGGTTATTAAGTAGATGATCCAATCAAGGACCTACTATAGGTTGCTTACACTTTCAGAAAAGATAATAGGACTATAGAGGATAGAGCTGATAGGTCAGGCATTGACCCTTTAAACCAGCGTTTCTCAACCTTTCCTTTTCCCGGGCCACATACATTTGTTTGTTACATTAAACAGGCCGCAACATTCTATATCAGCAGTTGGCAACTGGTTGGTGTCACATGAAAAAATTTTATGAGTGAATCAGGAAGGACCTAGCAAATTAGGAAAATGCTAATTTTTCCAGATTTAAAGAAAAATTTTTAATATCAGAATTTTTTTTTGCATAAGGGAGAAGAATTCCACGCTTTGATTAAATTCATGACTGTGCGTTCCAGGCTGTACGTAAAAGCTCGGTGGGCCTCATGTGGCCTGCGAGCTGCAGGTTGAGAATGGCTGCTTTAAACTTTCCAAAGGATGATGAATTTAATTCAATTCTAGATCCTATTTACCTTGGATTATCCTCTCAATTCACCATTTTTTTCTCATTTGCATCTCATGACCACATTATGTGATTAGTTGAAGATATGTTTAACATGTTAATTTTTGAATTATAATAATTAAATAGCACACTAAGCAGTATCATAAATACACTAAAAATTTTATTTAGTAACATTTTCAATATTATAAATATCATCATCAGCTTTCCATTAAGAACAGTGAGAACTATATCGAAAGTTGAAAAATTCACACTTATGATTTTAAATATATTTCTTGCATGCACTCATTTTTAAGCATTTTTTATAATTTAAAATGCTTGAAAAGAAATATATATTCAAGTCTCATTATTCGCAGATCCGTATTCGAGTAGTCATGAAAATTTATTTGTAACCACAAAATCATTATTCGCGGAGTTCCGCTGAGCGGCAAAAATATTGTTATCAATGTACACCCTTTTTCTTTCTGGAGAGAGAGGGAATTAAGAACAGTGGTTAACAGAACTACATCGAAGAATTCATGCTTACGATTTTAAATATATTTCTTGCATGCGCTCATTTTTAAGCATTTTTTATAATTTATAATATAAATTAATTTATAAAATATACATAGTTATTATAAATTAAATCTTTCCTTATGTAAAACATGTAATTTAATCACCGGTGTTTAATTGCATATTCCCATGCTGCTGAAATAGTTTCACTATTTTTGTTATTTATAATGTTTTCTTTCTCACTTCTTTTCACAATTTCTATCATTTCAGTCTAATTTCCTGCGCATTTGCTCCTTACACCGAAATTTTAGAAAATCTGAGGCCAAAAGCGACGTGGACAAGGTTGATGCAGTTTTTCAACGCACTTCAGAAAGACCATGTGTCAGCTGTCACATCAAACATCTTGCAACATCAAAAAACTATCAATTGTAGTTAATGTTTTAAAAAATTAAATAAAGATTACTGTAATTATAACACTGTATATAGTACTCTAATGTTTTAAAAAATTAAATAAAGATTACTGTAATTATAATATTGTATAGTTTTAAAAAATTAAATAAAGATTACTGTAATTATAATACTTTATATAGTCAAAAACTATCAATCAAAAATAAGATTTTATCTACTACATAGTTAATGTAAAAAAATTAAATAAAGATTACTGTAATTATAATACTGTATACAGTACTATTTACCCATCAAAAATAAGATTTTATTTATTACATAGTTAGTGTTTTAAAGATCAAAAATAAGATTTTATTTACTACATAGTTAATGTTTTAAAAAATTAAATAAAGGTTATTGTAATTATAATACTATATATAATACTATACATTATATATACTGTAATTATTTATAAATAATGTAATACAAATTAAATAAGGTATCTGTAAACAGAAAAACACACATAAATGCAGTATGAAAATGTTGGGAAGAAAGGTTTGCAGGAACCTACCTCTATATTTCCCATAGGCACAATGGTTTACTATTTGCTAATTCAGTATTCGCAAAGAATTTACGGAACGTAACTACTGTGGAATAGCGAGAATCGACTGTATTTAATATATATTTGCATGCAAGAAATATATTTAAAATCGTAAGTGCGAATTTTTCGAATTTTGATGTAGTTTGTTAATCATTGTTCTTAACGGAAAGCTGATGATGATATTTATGATATTGAAAATGTTACTAAATAAAATTCTTAGTGTATTTTTGATACTGCTGAGTGTGCTGTTTAATTATTTAGTTATATTTAATATTTAATTATTATACAGGTAGACATTCAAAAATCCACCAACCTTGGGACCTGAGGAGTGGCAGATTTTTGAATATGCCGGATAATTGAAGGTTTATATATGCTGTATATATTTAATAGAAAATTATCATATTTACAGTCGTTTAAAGGAAAAAAAATAAATATTAAAAAAAGAAGAAATGAGCAGAACTACATGTTAACGTGGCAAGCAACACCAAACAATTGAGAATGGTGTACATCAAAACATCAACGGCACCTCCAGAAAACAGTGGTACGACAGTGCGGGAAAATTTGAAAATACACTCCTGAAATTCATGCTGGAATACTAAAGATTCCAGATTTTTGGATGTCAATCTGTAATTCATTTATATAGTCATAAAGCAACTAAAAATTGAACTGATAAGGCAATAAAATCATTGATTTAAACAAATTACAGAGGATAATTAATTGATAATCAGTTCTTTGCAAAAGCAAAAATTTTTCTTTTGCAAAATGAAAAAATATATAGATTATGTTTAAATTGAAATTTGTAAACAAGGATATCTATAGCTATAAGCAAAACTTTATAGTGTTTTAGATGTAGTAGGTAGATTTTCACCCTAATGAATATTGTGATAATGTCTGATAGGAATTATGGTTTAATGTTTATATCTGTTTTTAAGTTTACTGTTTTATTCATTCTTAGATATTTAATTATTTTAACATTTATTTATTTTAAACTGAACCTTTTAATTCTAAAGCATGTAATGGAGAATAAAACAAAAATATACAGGCTTTACTTTAACTACTGCTATTCACCTTATC
The DNA here is from genome assembly GCA_000484575.1 of Olivierus martensii. NCBI lineage: Eukaryota > Metazoa > Arthropoda > Arachnida > Scorpiones > Buthidae > Olivierus > Olivierus martensii. Next base: position 164,348 of record AYEL01090541.1, read on the forward strand.
AGAATTGAACATGGTGATGATGTAATATGCCAGAAACATTAGTTCATTTCTGAATTAAAGTTTTTTCTCTTATTCTATAGTAAGTGTTTTCTGTTTTATTTTTAAAAAAATCAAAAATATACAGCATCCTTTCTCTATAAAGAGGAAATATAATATCATAAATAGAAAATATTAATATCCTTCTATTCTTGTATAAATTAAATTCTTAAATAATTTTTGATCAATTTATTAATGATAAATTTTATATAGTTTCATGTGTACGTTGTGTTTTATGCATATATACATATTTTAATATAAATAATTCATGTTTAAAGCAATTTTTTCCCGAGTAATATATATAAAGTGAATTAGCTTCCAATATTTTATAATAATGGATATTATTAGAATTAATATCTTTGCTAATTGATGATACACCATCAATTAGCAAAATAAGATTGATATTAGATAAAGAATTTGCTATACAACAAATAATCCCAAAATTATATTACTTATTAATTTATTATTTACATTTCATAACTTATATTGATCACAAGTATACTATATTTGTTTTTCATATTGAAAATTTATTAGATTTCTTTTTGTTATAGATTATAAGATGTATGTCATTAGCATGGGGAATAGAAGCTTCAGGAATTGAAGGGTAAGAAAAATAAAAATTCATTAAATTTATATTATAATAATTTTTCCAGTTCATTATATCAGTTATGAATCACTGCAAATTATATTCATAAATTTTATCTCTAATAATATTTTATAATTATATTATGGATTTTGAACTTTAGGCCTGATATTATGTGTGAGAGTCTTAATTTTGCATTAATGAATACGAAAAAATTTGGCACTCTCTTGATAGAACTCACACTAGATTTTACTATTTACCCAGACCTCACTTTGCGTCAGCAATGTTTCTTCACAATATATACTGAAACAATGCAAGTGAAATATAATTTCTATAAGAAACCATTGAAATATGAAAGATAAAGAACTAGGACTACTGTTTTAACAAACAAAATACATGAACAGCTTTTCTATATTATGTACAATACACAGGGCTCGAAATAACAGTTGCCAGCTCGCCATTGGCGACTAAGAAATTGCAGCTGGCGAGTGTGATGAGATAACCTTGGAAATGCTTGATTAATACTCCCCACAATTTATTTTCATGATTTTTTCTGTATAGTCCGACTCTGATGAGAAAAATTCTATAGTGCCTTTAATTCACGAAAGAGAGAGCCCTTTGAGAGAGCTAAACCACAGATTAGGTTTATATACCTAATCTGTGGGCTAAACAATTCGTTTTAGGTAAATGGTAATAGCTAATGGGTGAAAAATTGTTGAAAATAAAGGTTGCCTCATTTGGTGATTGACCAATCATATAGCTCAACCAGTTCTGATGTCATCAGGAGACTTGGCAGACTTTCTTATTAAAACCATTGATATATATCGTTGATTACGTCTGTGGACAAACACTGCTCCCCTGAATTCATTTTTATATTCACGTAAACTTGCTCCGTCACCAGTGTGCCCATACTGCGGACAACTGGAAACGTCATTCCATTTTTGGATAGAGTCCCCGGAATACCTCCACACCCAGACCAAACTAGGTGCAGACTTACATCTCATCATCATCTCACAACAAAATCTAGATCAACTATACTGGCTAGCCCACACTGCGGATATAACAACTCATATATCCTGACTAGAAACATACATTCGGACCACCAACCGCTTCAACTAGATTACGTATATGACTATCATCATCGGAGGAAAAAGCTATTGCTATACCCTTTATATCAGAACTGAAGAAGAAGAATATCGTTGATTAAAACTCAAGCATATCATCGGAAAACTTTGGGCTATTCTATGCAGATAAAGAAAAGGTCCCCTAGATATTAATTAGACAATACATTAATTAAAACAATTCATGATGTAAAATCTGTAAACCAATGAAATGTGAAAAATAAACATATGTTGTGTGGACTTGAGATTTGTTTGAAAGAAAACTGCTTTTACTTGTAGAGTACTGTATTCTGTTATTTGACTAAAATAAAGCTGAAATATGAAATAGTTTAAATCCAGAATATCTTATTAGGAAAAGTAAAATCCATTTTGATAATACTTTTAATAATTTGGCATTTTATATACATTTTACTTGAAGTTTAACGAAGGATATATTCTCGTTGTATTTAACCCTTTCAACTAACCGACTAAGATAATCTTTAAGTTCTATATTTTACTTTATTATTATTCATTGTGGAAAAATGAACGAATGTAATATAATTAATGTTTTACATACATACAATAAAAGAATAAATGTAATATAATTAATAGGATGTTTTACATACAAAACAATAAAAAATTTAAATACAGTCAAACCTCTTTAAGCCGCCACCATTGGTTCGAAGGTCCTCTCTTTTAAGCCGCCACCATCGGTTCGAAGGTCCTCTCTGGCGGTAAAGGAGGGGTGGCGGTTTAATTCCTCTCTGGCGGTAAAGGAGGGTGGCGGTTTATGGAGGGTTAATGGTAACAAGAAAACATGTATAGACTAAATGACATTGTTTCATTTAATTAAAGGTGTGTAAAGGAGGGTGGCGGTTTATGGAGGGTTAATGGTAACATGTGAGAAAAATGTATGACATTGACATTGTTTAATTAATGACATTGTTTCATTTAATTAAAGGTGATCAGAAATAAATTGCTGAGTAGCAGAAGGCAATATGAAATATAGCTGTAGTCACTCTTTATTAATCTCTACGAATTCGTAATCCCACAAAACGTAACGATATGATACTCTTTTAATTTATAAATGGCATAATGCAAAACAATCCAAAATAAAACCCAAAAAAAATTTTTTTGTTTTCATTTAAAAACCGTGTAAAAACGAAACCGTGTAAATTGAGTGCCGTGCAAATCGAGGGCTAGGTGTATACTGAATTTAAAGATATGATTATAATGTTTTGATAAAAAATTTTATTAATTAAAAATATTAAATAATTTTGTTTTACTAAATCTTTGATTATTATTTTTTAATTACGAGATGTTGAACACTTCCACAGTTAATGTAGTTCAGCACTACTCACAGATTTCTGATGTATATATGGGGCGTGTTCAAAAAGTCTAACGCGTTAAACTCGTTTTTAACGAAGCGGTCAAAAAGTAATTTTATTATGCCCTGCGCATGCTCCATAGCTGTGACGTTTCGCACGAAAGTCTAACGAAGCTAACGAAAGAAATAGCAAGTTTACTTCGTGAAAAACATGGCGGCCCCCAGTGTAACATACGTGCTGTAAATTGTAGTATATAAGGAGACGAAAAATGGATAACGTCGCATGTGATACAATGTACGATAAATAATGGTGTTATTTTAAGGAAATTTTTCGATAAAATTTATTTATTAAATGATATTTTACTATTAATCATTAGAATTCGAGTGTCTTGTACTCTAACTGAAAATTTGTTAAATAAAATTAAGCCTAGTTAATTAATTATTTAGAATTTTGCAGTGCTCTATTTCTTCATCGGAATTATCAGAAAAAAATGCATCTTGCAAACATTTGAAAGCTCCTATTTAAAACTTCGTTACGGACGACCATGTTGTCTCTCTAACGGACCGGTCAAAAAGTATATACGATAATGAGGCTAACTTAACGTGAGGAAAGTTTAACGCGTTAGACTTTTTGAACGCGCCCATGGACCTTGAGTGGAAGAGCGCCACTCTAGCTGAGTGGAAAGTGGCGACATCTGTTATAAAAAAAAAAAAAAAAAAAAAAAAAAAAAAAAAAAAAAAAAAAAAAAAAAAAAAAAAAAAAAAAAAAAAAAAAAAAAAAAAAAAAACGAACTGTGCCTAGTGGCATCTATTAGTATGTTTGAAAATTGTATTTGTATAATATAATGTTTCGATCGAGTGCTAGGAAGTTATCTGGACTGGTAAGCAATTTGAAAATAATTTTTGCAAATTTTCTCAGTGTAATTATATAAATTCTAAAATTAACTAAAGAAGAAGGAATAATCTCTATGGGGATTTTAAGAAAAAGGCTCTTAGCCCAATATCAGGAATTCATATCGCATATCATAACTATTAAAAGTTACGATAGAACAGAAGTCAGAAGACAAATGGATCTCATAATTAAATATGAGAATTAAAAATAATAAAGGTGGTGTAATATATGTGTTATATATATATACATACACACAACACACATTACTTTTTTGAGACCTATAGTACAGTATATGAAAAGGTAGTTGCACCTAATCATTAGTTTGAGTACAAGACTACAAGCTACCTTTGGTATGATAGTTGCACATGCAATAGTTAAATAAGATAATCATCCTTCAAGAAACTGAATTCGTTTTGATTATCAGCACAACTCAACCAACTTTTATGTTGGAGTGTATACTCTATTTATTCATAATAATATCTTATTAAGTTCTGATTAAATTCGATTATTTAATAAAAACTATACCTAAATATATCATAGATCAAACAGCACTAATAACAGCTAAGTTTCGTTTTTTTCTAAAGATAAAAACGTTTTCAGCCATTATACCATCATCAGGCTACGTTTTATCGGTAATAGAATATTCTATTGCCAATAGAACGTAGCCTGATGATGCTTTCTAAACGTTTGCATCTTTAGAATAAAACAAAACTTAACTGCTATTAGTACTGTTAGATCTATGATATAAAATTATAATTATAAGCAATTGTGAATAGGGCCACCAAGAGAAATTTTCGGGCCTGTGACAAGTTTATGGTCCCACTTAAAAAAGTGCATACTTTGGTTTAATAAAAATCTTTCATGAGATTCAGTAATGTAACTAACCTAATATTTTTTCTCTGGTGTAACAAAGCTTTCCACCAAGTTGGTACTAAACGATAGGTAATTCCAGTGCCCACCATGGGCTACCTATACCCTAGTGAGATTAGCTATCAAGTGAAAGATGTAGTTCAACAGGTAGATCTAGATCCATTCTGATAAACTTTGTAAGTATGAGACCCAGGAACTAAACCTGGATACACCAGGCACAGCACCCTCCTATCGCATCCATTCTAAAATTGACCTTTTGAACTGTTTGATAAGTAATTTTGTACTTATCAAGCAGTGTTATATATAAATTAGTTTATTTTGGCACAACTGCTTTGAGTGATAAATAGTGCATTCTAGTGGCAGCCTGCAAACTATTGGATATATTATGTAACACATTGAGGCCTGACAGTTGGGCCCTCTTTGATGCTAGGCCCATGATAAAAGTCTTAGATGTCATCCACTCTCGGCAGCCCTGGTTGTGAAATAACATTTTATACTATACCTACATATGTAAGATATATGATAGCATATTATACCTACATTTGTAAGTTGATCAATCCAAATTGATTGCCCAATGTGCTCCTATAATAATTATATTAATAGCAGTGGGTGCAATTGCTCTCTTGCAATCTTCTGACTGTACTACTGCACTAGTGGAAAAATTATTGTATCATTGTTCCATAAGTAGCATATTTAACTATACAGCTATTATATGTGGAAATATTGTAGTACTGGCAATGTTCAACAATAGCAAGCAATGCAGAGAATCTTTTTCAATAGTGTTGTGATACAAAATGACACATGAAAAAGCCAAATAACTTAAAAATATTTATTGCATCATTTAATATATCAAAACTTGGTATGCAATAGTGAATTACAGTTATGAGTCAATGGCCTATTGCTCCAATAATAATATAACAATTTGAAAAGTGGACCCAAATAAGTTAATTAGATGATTTTGCAGTTAGAAAAACAAAGAAATGCATCCCTAGTATTTCCTTAAACCTCCTTTTGCCTTAATAACAGCTGCACATCTGGCATAGACTTGATCAAGTTCTGAATGTATTTTTCATCCAGATAATGATACTAAACATTGATTAGCATTTTGTGTGACTACTTTTGGATTGGGGCTTTCTATCAGCAACTTTTCTCCCTAGTTTGGACCAACAGTTTTCAATTGGGCTAAGATTGATGCAATTCTTAGGCCAGGATAAGACTGTTATATGATTCTCCCTGAGAAAATTTTGCACCTAAAAATGAAAAAAAGAAGGAAAAATAATAAGTAATGTATTATTTTTCATAATGTATTATACAATTGTAGGAAGAATATATATATATTTAAATATTTACTATTTTGACTTGATGACAAGGTACTTCACGATGTTGATAAATGACATCCTGGGCATTACTAAACTTTTCTCTGATAGAATGTCGCAGTGGGATATGAAAGATTGCTATTTATTTCATAGCATTCACTGTACATCTATGAAGTGAAGCCAGCCTATGTCTGCAAGAAAAATGCACCCACAAACCATTTGACTGAGTGGATGATTCACTGTTCTTCTAATGCAGTCAGGATGGTATTTTTGCGAAACTTAATGATTCATATATTATACTTCATCAAAGCTGTGGAGATTAAATTTTGATTCATTGGAAAATATAATCTTTTTCCAGTTGTTTTTTGTCCATTCTTTATGTTCTTTTGCCCACATGAGCCTGCAGACTTCATCATCTTTGTCAACAGTAGCTTCTTTATAAGATATTTGAAGTGCATCAAACTCATACTTCTAAATCAACTTCTAATAATGCAAGTTATTACCTGTCATCCAAATACATTCTGAAGCCGATTTCAGGTCAGTGAACATAAACTATCCATAACTGTAAACTCTCGTATCATATGCCATAGTTTATGATTCTGATGCAATAATTTGCATATATTTCTAAATTTTGACAAAATTATAGGGTGATGCAATAATTTTTCATTATTATAGTTTATAATGGATTTGATATGTTCTGAATTTTCTGCATTATGCTATTTTAGGGAATAAAATAGATCTCTTGTTTATAAGCAGATGCTCTATCTACAAAAATTTTACTCTTACTTTTATTAATGAAAATAATAATTAAATGTCTCTTTTTCTTATTATTAACTATTGATAAATAAAATGGATTTCAGAAATGTACTAATCAATACTATGTAGAAATTATGAAAGTAAATTCTCTATTTAGTTATGACAATGTTCAGATGCAAAATCTTTAATTAATGAATTAATGTTAATTAAAATTGAAAAATTTGGTCTTGTTCCAGACTTTAAAAATAAGCATTATTAACTCTCACCAACTCACTTTGAAATTAATTACAAAGCTATTTATAAAAACTTTAATGAAATAAAATGAAAAGAATGAAATTTATGTCAATTCTACTTAGAATAAAAAAATTCTGATTAAAAAATTGCAAATAAAGCACAATGAAATTTATAATTAAATCTTAATACAATTATAAATCTTACTGAAATTTTCAAAGTAACTTTATGAATCCTATCAATAATTTATTACTCAATTACAATTCAGTTTATAAATTGCTATGCAAAAGTTGTTAAGAAAGGAATAGCTGATGAACTATTAACTTCAGTTCACTCAATTTTCAAAAGTAAAGTTATTTTTTTTTAAAAGAAATAGTGATTTCATAACATCTGCTTTTAAAAATTTTATTTTAATACCTGCTACAATTAGTTTGACTTGATTTTTACTTCATGTAATTTTGCAATATAAATTTCAAACTGATTGATTCTCTTTGATTATTATGTGTGTATATTATTCATATTTAATAGGCTCAAGTGATTACAACAATTAATCGATGAACATTTGAGAGTGAAATATTTTCATTAAAACACTATTTATTTAATCTTTGTCTGTAAATATTAACAAACTTTTCCAAATTTTGTAAGAATATGGAATTTAATTAGAAAACAGCTCCCAAAATATTACGATAATTTAATAATAATAATTAATTGATCAAATTAGAAATAAGGATTTTTAATTTTAATTAATTTACTTATTGCCAATCTACATAAATATTATTTGCTGCAAGGTAATGTATTTAGACTAAATAATAAATTTTTTCACATATTTGATAAAAGTTACAGTATGTTGGAAAAAAGTTTAAAAATCATTGCTCTGAAAAATACCTGTACTTCTTTTCTTATCTTGATATATTCAATAATCATATTCAGATTAAATCTCTTTGTAACAGATTCCATAATAATGAAATTTCTAGAATAGTGAACAAGTTTCTCAAGTTTTAATGATCATATTATAGAAATTATGTTCAATAAGTTTCATTTTAATGAAATCAAAATTTCAATATAGCAAACATTTTTTGTGAGAGAAATTGAATAAATTTCTTATAGATATATTATTATACTTTAAATTGCTTCAACTTAATTCAAATAAAATCCATTATAAAACAAGCACTTTTCGCAGTGTAGATTAATTTATCGCAGCACTTTTTGCAGTGTAGCCATCATCAGGTTACACAGTGGAACAGAATGTTATAATTCTTGATTATAATATTCTGTTCCATTGTATAACCTGATGATGGCTGTATGCCGAAAATGTTAGTTACAAATTAATAAATTAATTTACACTGCAAAAAGTGCTTTGTTTATAGTGGATTTTATTTAAATTTCTTATATCATAAAGATAAAACATTTATATATTTACCATTTTTTTATGGTTAGATTCACAGTATCCATTTTGGCTAAATTCAGCTCATTAATATTAGGTGAACAATGTATGGGTATTGAAGTTCAGTTGTATAGGAGATAAGAGTGTTCCATGTGTATTTGTGCATTTGTAATGTTTAAAAGTTTTGTGAATTAATTTTTGTTAGTGCTTTATACAAAAATGGTACTAGCAAAAATATCAGAAGTGGAAAATGATGATCTATATTTAAAAAAAAGCTGTTGATATTAGAGAGCCTAGATGCTGAGAATAAGAAACTGATATTGATAAAGAAAATGATATTACTCCAACAACATTATTCATAAAATAACATAAAAAAGATTGAAGACAAAGAAAGAGCCTTGGAACTTCAAAGAAAGATTTGAAAATGACTGATAAAGCTGTTTGTTTTATAGTATTTTATGTTTTATTTTCCTTTGTTCAATATAATGAAAATTTAATTTAATAAAATAATTTGTATGATCTTATGACTTTTCATTATATTGAGATTTAGCCTGTATTATATAACTAAAATTTTTCTGCAAGTTTTTTCCTGTCTAGAATGTATTACCAAAATGACAGGACAGAAGTTTGTGGAAAATTATCATTAGGATTTCAAATTGCTTAAATTTTAAAAATAAATACAGGTATGAAATTTATTGTATTTTAGCAATGTGAGCATGGAGTAACTCTGAGAAAGTGCCATGTCGTACTCGAGTCAAGACATGATTACTTGTGAAACTTAATTGTGTGCTAACTGTCTGCATCAGTGCTGAGAAATTTTCTTACTATGATGCATGTATTGAATAGTGATGCTTTTTGTAGTGTTACATATGTCTTAGGATGTAGATTTAATGTTTTGAGGCTTTTGTGTAGTTCTTCTGTTCTGTGAGTCTAGCTTGCTGGAATCCCAAATACTTATACACTTCACCCTCTTCCATGGATTCAATAGTGTTTTCATTTTCGATAGTGACGCCTCCTTTCTTTAGGACTCCCTTTTCAATGTGGAGTGTTTTGCATTTGTCTAGGCCAAACAGTGGTGTCTTTCGGTATGTATTTTCTGTAGTTTTTCATGTTTATTACCTGGTCTTGTATTGCTTTATAAACCCTTCTGTTTCAGTAAATAGATCCCCCCTGACTAACCAGGACACTTTAGCATTAATGAAGTGTTTCTGAAAGTCGTCTGGGTGTCTGCCATGGAATTCCTTTCTACTCCAGGATATTTTCTTTTCTTGTATGTGTGCAGTGTTGTCTATTTGGCATTGAAATGTCATTCTGAAGATGGTATTATATTTAATTTTTAAGATTGGTGTTATATTTCTATCTGCCAAGACAATAGCTTTGTGTAGTTGTGATGTATGTTGTTTTTTATGGAAGAACTCTCTCAGATTATAGATCTGTCTGTCATGTAAATGTGGGATGTCAATAAGGCCACATCCTCTTTCCTTGCATGGGAGAGTAGTTTGTTCTATGGCAGATTTCGGGTGATGGTACTGGTATTTTGTAAGTATTATTCGTGTTTTTCTTTGGAGTGATTCAAGTTCTCTCTGTGTCCACTGTATCACTCCAAAGAAGTAAGTCAGTACTGGTATGGCGAATGTGTTGATGGCTTTCACTGTGTTTCTTTTATTCAGATGTGTTTTGAGAATGTTATTTAATCTGTTGGTGTATAGTTTTGACAGTGTGTGTTTAGTCTTCTTCTGTTCTGTGAGTCTAGCTTGCTGGAATCCCAAATACTTATACACTTCACCCTCTTCCATGGATTCAATAGTGTTTTCATTTTCGATAGTGACGCCTCCTTTCTTTAGGACTCCCTTTTCAATGTGGAGTGTTTTGCATTTGTCTAGGCCAAACTCCATGCATATGTCTTTTGGAAATATATACATGATTTGTAACAGCTGTTGTAATTGTGTTTGTGTTGAGGCGTACAGTTTAATGTCGTCCATGTAAAAAAGATGTGAGTGTATGTAGTGTATTGTTCGGTTTTTTCTAATGTTGTAGCCACAGTTCGATGTGTTCAGTTTGTTGGAGAGTGGATTTAGTGTGAGGCAGAACCAGAGTGGGCTCAAGAAAAATACTACATGTTACCATAATGTACTTAAAAATACCACACATTGCCTTGAAAAATACCACATCTAATGTATATGGGTTCTGTGGCTATGTGATTTTTATTTATGGTAACGTATAGTATTTTTCTCTAGTGTTGCATTATGTTGCATAGGAATATGATATATGTGATATTGATTTTTTAGAGTTCCAGTGTCTGTATGAGTCATGAATGTAGTATGCTATCAAATGCCTTTTTGTAATCTATGTAAGCTGCATGTATGTGTCTGTGTTGTCTGTGAAATGGTTTTAGTATTGTTGTATCGATGATCAGCTGCTCTTTGCACCCCATGTGACTTCTACGGCAACCTTTCTGTTGTTCTGTGAGAATGTTGTTTTCTTCAATGTGTATGTATATTTTGTTGGTGATACAAGATGTTAAAATTTTGTATAGTGTTGGTAGACATGTGATTGGTCTGTATTGTGATGAGTTTCAGGTGTTTGTGCTCTTGGGTTTCGTGAAAGTGATGCCCTATGTAAGAAAGGGAGGTATATCTTTTGATTTGTGTATAAGATGTGTGAGTTGTTTGGCTAGTGAGCCATGAAGACAGGTAAAATGTTTGTACCAGAAATTCTGGATGCCATCTACATCAGGGGGCTTTCCAGTTGTGAGTGTATCTAATTGTGTTTGTGAGTTCTTCAGTAGTAATGGTGGTATAGGGCATTTCTGGTACATCTAATGTGTGTGTCTCCTGTGATCCAGCTGGCTCTCTGGTTGTGGGTAACTGGTACTGCCCACAGGACAGACCAGAAGCTAGTGAGTGATTGTTGTACTGGTATTTGACTATTTTGTGTTTGTCTAGGATCTTTAGAGTTTTTGTTTCTGCAGAATATCTTTTTGTTTTTTGTGAATAGTAGGGTGACCAGATATTGACATAGTCAAAGTAGGACATTTGAAGTTTTATAATGCATCCCAGGGTATACAGAAAGGTCACTCAATATGTACAGTGGGTAAAAAAAATTTCCGTACGGAAGCCGAAGGTACTAATAAAGCAATATAATATCGAATTTGTGTTTCATAAGTGCAGAATGTAGTGCAAAATAGCATAATTAGAATTGTTAAAAAATTTTTAGAATAAATGCCTGTGTTTATTAAATGCTGCAAGTATTTTAATTGAAATATTTAGGAGATGATGTGAAACGATATGCAAAATTTGTTTCCGTACGCAATATGTAAAGCAATCCTGACATCTTCTAAAACTCTCCCGCAGTCAATTTTTGAAACAAGAGCCTACATAAGCGTTGTGAAGACATGATAGGAGTAGTTGTTGGATTCTAGCCTGTTGCTGATCGTCTGAGAATGGAAGTTCCTAAAGCTATTCGCGAGGTGGTGATTCAGTTATGAAAAGATGGATTATCCATGAGAAAAATACAGGAATACCTCGATTATCGCAGTTTCGATTATTGCGCTCAAATTCGAATTATCGCGGTCACGAGATGTAGCCCACTACATATGCAACCAGAATTACATTTAGTTCGAATTGCCACTCTCCAAGTAGCGCTTCCTTTTTATCCGATAGTGCCCTCTCACCATTCACCAGTAACTATCCACCTATTCCTTCAATTCCGTATTTTTCATAAAAACAGTTGGTCGACAGTTTTTATGAAAAATGTATCCAATATTTATAGCATCACTTATCACAATTTGAACACATTGACATTTTAAGTGGACCAATCTTAAAAATGGTATTAATTGGCAAACTGTAGAAAAAGTTCTGAATATATTTCAAAATTTGATGATAAAATAGAGCTATTCTTGATGCTGTTATGTAAGGAAGAAAGAGAACTTTTTGATGAAATATAAGAAAATTTGTTACAAATATAAATGCTTGGAATGAATTTAAAAAAATGCAACCGATGCAAGGTGGATATACAGTGGGTAAAAAAACTCTGCACGGAAGCTGAAGGTACTAATAAAGCAATATAATATCGAATTTGTGCTTCATATCTGCAGAATGTAGTGCAAAATAGCATAATTAGAGCCATTAAAAAATTTTTAGAATAAATGCCTGTTTATTAAATGCAGCAAGTGTTTTAATTGAAATATTTAGATGATGTTGCGAAGCGGCATGCAAAATTTGTTTCTGTACACAATATGTAAATTAATCCTGACATCTTCTGAAACTGTCCTGCAGTCAATTTTTGAAACGAGAGCCTACATTTGAATCGAAGACATGATAGTAGTAGTTGTTGGATTCTAGCCTGTTGCTGATCATCTGAGAATAGAAGTTCCTAAAGCCATTCGCGAGGTGGTGATTCAGTTACGAAAAGATGAATTATCCATGAGAAAAATAGCTGAATATGTTAAGAAATCGAAGTCTACAATACAATACATTATTAAAAGATACCGTGAGCTTCAAACTTTTGAGGATAGAGATCGATCTGGAAGATCTCCGAAGCTAAACCGCTTGCATAAAAGAAATATCATGAGTAAGGTGCACAATAATCCACGCATAAGCGCACCTCAAATCGCAGCTGACTTAAACACTGATTACAACATTGAAGTGACATCTCAAATGGTGAGAAACGTCATTAAAAAAGCAGATTACAATGGACATGCAGCCCGTAAGAAGCCTTTTATAAGTCTCTGGAAAAGGAAAAAACACCACGAGTTTGCAAAGAAACATGTAAGCAGGCTTTTATCTTTTTGGGAATCCGTCCTTTTTAGTGATGAATCTAAATTTAATATTCATGGGTCAGACAGCCGAGTTATGGTCTGGAGAAAACCAAAACAACACATGCTAAGCAAGAATTTACGTGGAACTGTCAAACATGGTGGCGGCGGAGTCATGGTGTGGGGGTGCATGAGTGCTGCTGGTGTCGGCAATTTATGTTTTATAGAAGGAAATATGGATAGGTTCATGTACCTTGACATTCTAAAGTAGAACATCTTGCCCAGTGCAAAAAGATTGTCCCTTGGAACTACATTTACTTTCCAGCAGGACAACGACCCTAAGCACACTGCCAAGATATGTCAGGAATGGTGCCTCTATCGTGTTCAACATCAACTTCATAGCCCGCCCTAGTCTCCTGATTTAAACCCTATCGAACATTTATGGGATATAATCGGGCGTGAACTCAAGAAATATGCCATTAAGAACAAGCCTGAACTAAAACATGCCATTCAGGACATTTGGAACAACATTTCACCTGAAACAACAACTCGGAGTCATACAAAAATGGTTGAGAGAAGTTATAAATGCCATAGGAGGGCCTACCGACCATTAAATCAAACTGGATTATCATGAAAAAGCTCTTTCATAAGCCATTAAAAAAACGTATGGGAACTTTTTTGTTCCTCCTTAGTGGCGTTTTTTGTTTCTTTAAATTTACTATTTTGTTATCTCAATGTTTTTTCTTTAATAATATTTATTAATATTTTATAATATTAATAAATATTATTTGCAATTGTGTTGACCTGATATGTTATTTTCATTTTCTTCAAAACGGATTGTGTGTGACTAATTAAACTTTTATTTACACGCATAGCTAGCTGCGTACGAAAATTTTTTTACCCACTGTATGTGATCTGCTGGTTAAAATTCTTGTCAAATATTGGGATTTAATAGACTCCGGGAACATATAGTGGGTTGGCGTACGGAAATTTTTTTACCCACTGTATGTGATCTACTGGTTAAAATTCTTGTCAAATATTGGGATTTAATAGACTCCGGGAACATATAGTGGGTTGCCTTTATCATTTCTTATTGTATTAAACAGGGTGTTTCTTCTGTTAAATGTAATTTTCACACCAGTACTGTTTGTCTACCACAAGAATAACTCCCGCCAGGATGTCTAGTTAGTGGCGGTCGCTATAGCAACAAGACCTGTCCATTTTGAATGGGGGTTAAGCATGTGAGGATTCATATTTATTTTCATTTGTAAAATATAAATATTAGCATATAATTAATATATGAAACAGTTTTCTTTCATTTGATGAATCGATTTAAGTAATTACAAAAAGAAATGATGATGATAAAATCATCGCCAACACACCATCAAGGTGTTCAGTAAGCCAAATGGACGCCTTTCTTCTGGCTTCCTCTATCGAAAATGGAGCAAGTCTTGTTTCCACGGCAACAGACATGCACAGACCCAGTCTTGTTTCCACGGCAACAGACATGCACAGACTTCTTGGCGGGAGCAACAGTAGTTCTCTCTAATTTTCTTTTATATCTCAAGATTATACTATTCATGTCGAGAGAATAAAATGGTCTATTATTCTGTTCTTCCTGTTGTTTAATTCTCTTATGTTTAGGTTTACACATCTTCTCCCATAAACCAGTAATGACATTCTGCAAATACCCATGTTTTACTGCTTTTATTTTTATCCATGCCAGTTCTTCCTCAATGTTTTTTATTGATGTGCAGTGTGTCCTTAGTCTCTGTACAATGCCCAAAATGCTACCATCTTAAAAGCCCATGGTTCATTAGCTTCTGCTTTAATGAACAAAGGTTTGTATGTTTCCTTCCTAAATATACTTGCATTGTATTTGCCACGTACTATTTTAATCTTTATATCAAGGTACTGCATCTCCATCTCATCACTCCTTTGTTTTACAAGATGTAATCCAAGGGCTTGATGTGATAATTTCTCCTCAATATCTAATAGATAATTGCTTTTTTCTGCTATTATAAGTATATCATCAACATATCTTTTATATAATTTAAAATGGTTTGTAAGCTGTGGTAAAATCATCTCTTAAATTATATAAAAGATATGGGTACAGGTCACATACATAGGGTATACAGAAAGGTCACTCAGCAAGAGAATTCCTGACCACAAAAGAGATATAGAAAACAATACACTTTGTACAGCATTAGCACAGAATGCTAACACCTGCAACCTTGAAGTTGATTGGAATAATGCTAAAATTCTTAGAAAAGAACCGGACCCTAAAAGAGGAAGAGTAGCAGAAACCTTAACGATCTTTGAAAAGAGAAAAACTGAGACTAAACCAGTCAATAAATTGGACCCATCGACTTTTAATAATGCACAGAAATGGTGTATAAAAAAGAGCTAACATCCCATGAACTGACCTATTTAATATAAAGACTGTTTGTGATTTAAGTTTACTTGCTATAATCCTTTCCCATATGTATATATATTTTATTAGTTGTTATTTTTGTTTTTTACATTATTATCTTTACATTCAAAGGCTACATTACATTTAGCCTGTTTATTTTATAACATGTTAAGTTTAATTAGTGTGGCTGTACTTGAAAATGTTTGTTGAAATTCTGTTACTATAGTAACCTTGTTCTTTAAAATATTTGAAAGATGATTGTAAGCATTTTGTAGAACACTCTTGGTTCTTCTATTGTATGTTGTAGTTGAAGAGGATTTGTATAATAAATCGAAAGCACTTCTAAGTTTACTGTTTTTGTGTGTTTATACAGTTACGAAAACATTTCCTACCATAGTGCTGATAGTTGTTGTCTTTAAGTTATTTTGGCAGTGTACTAGTAAAGAATTATTCACTTACAAGTTAATTAATAAATATGAAATATTAATAAAAACGACATTTCATTTAATTTATGTAATTTTTTTAATAATTATACAATATAACTTTATTCACCAAAAGTTATGTAACTTTTGGTTTTATATAAATAATTTCTGAAAATTTTGGCTGAATCTCTTCATTCATGGCTTGTTTAATCCAGAGGAGATATGCTATTTAAAAATATTAACTATTTCATTGGATGGCTAAAATTTCGTATAAAAAATTGTATTTTCTGCAATCTCATATTGGAATGAAAAGATGTGAAAAAAATAAAATTCCAATGTTTATACTGTTAGAAAGTGAAAAATACTATAATTTATGAAAATTTCAATAGATTTTGACTAAAATTATGTAAAATTAAGAGAACTACTGGCGTGAATTATGATTATTTTGAATTTTTTGCATATTAATTAGGCTTAATTTTAATTAATTGCCAGCATATGAATATGGACAGAAATTGAAATATTTCGCACTGAAGTAGGATAATAATAATAATTTGACCTGGAGTTACTCTGTGCCCACATTGATATACTGTATAATAATAATAATAATAATAATAATAATAATAATAAAATCAATAGCAGAATAATTATAATGATGAGCTTAGACAATTGTCAGATGTCAACAGTATTTCTGAACTAGACTAAGATAATTGAATTATATAGAAAGGAATAGACAAGCATATATTACTTAAAATGGTCTTTTTGAGACTGCTATTGTTGGCAAAAGAGAGAGATTACAAGAGTTATAGTATCTAATAACAGGAGATGATCAGATATGAAAAATGGCTCTGAAAAAAAATAATATGGATTTAATATCAGAACTTGCTCAAGGGATAGTGATCAGGAAAATATGAAAATGATGTGATTTTGATTTTAAAATCAAATTTTATAAATAGAGAAATCATAATAGATTCAATAAGTTCTTCCTGAAAAAAACATTTAAACAATTCTTGCTTATATAAATAATTCTTTCTATTTTATTAATAATTATTACGAAATAATGTTATAAGAAGAATGAGATCAGAAGTATTCTTATAATGCAATATTATATGAACTAATCTGCATTTTAGAAAATTTTATTTATAAAAAAAATTTAAATTTTAAAGTGATATATATTTTAAATATATAATTATGAGAAATGTACTGAATATATATCTTATGTATGTACTAAATTTCAATTTAATCATGAGTATATCTCTAATTATAAACTTGTTTTCTTTTTAATATAAAGTAATACAGTAAAAGCCTTATTTTATTCATATACAAGAATTAGGATGTTCTAGTTATTTGAGTATCTCTTCAACAAGGAAAAACTATAAAAATGAATAACAATAATAAAATTACAACTTTAGATACATGTCAATGTGAATTTATTGTACCTTCAAAAAGAATATGTAGGGCAATCTAAATTGAATAAAATTAGGTTTTTTTTTAAATAAGATTAAACTATTATATTCTGTCATCAATTCAAATGTTACTAAATGGAAATTTTCAGTATTTTCCCAAAATACTATAAATTACAGAAAATAAGTATGTTAGTTGCTAGAACTTTATAGTTATCTAAGTATTGGATAACAGCTTTTACTGTATTTAAGGGGCTTCTTTACTTGGCCATCTAAAGATTTTATAAGTAGATTTCTTTCTATAGACTAATCATTGAAATTCCTAGAAAAACATTATTTGAAAACAGAAGTATTGTATGAAATAAATTAATGAAAATAAAATTTGAAATTAATAGCTATTTTTTATTATTTTTAAATACATGTGATAAATTAATTTATTTCTATTCTTATCAGATTATAAATTTCTTGATAAGATATAAGCTTATAAGGTATTGAAAGGCAAATTTAATATATTTCCATTGTTTTTATTTATTATTAAGATAAGTATGTTAGTTACTAGAACTTTATAGTTATCTAAGTATTGGATAACAAAGCTTTTACTGTATTTAAGGGGCTTCTTTACTTGGCCATCTAAAGATTTTATAAGTAGATTTCTTTCTATAGACTAATCATTGAAATTCCTAGAAAAACATTATTTGAAAACAGAAGTATTGTATGAAATAAATTAATGAAAATAAAATTTGAAATTAATAGCTATTTTTTATTATTTTTAAATACATGTGATAAATTAATTTATTTCTATTCTTATCAGATTATAAATTTCTTGATAAGATATAAGCTTATAAGGTATTGAAAGGCAAATTTAATATATTTCCATTGTTTTTATTTATTATTATTAGAAATATTTATGGAATACTCCAATTCA
>AYEL01090542.1:0-17934 GCA_000484575.1 Olivierus martensii
GTCTTCAATACTGGGCCGCTGATATTCACGCCTGGCCTGCTAATTATAAAAATCCATTGATCTAATGCTTCTTCGACTTCTGAATCTTTTCCATCACACTTTCTTGATCAGAAAATAAATATATAAATTAGCATTTTTCTTGCTTTCCCTTCCACAAATATTTGTGATTCCATATTACATTTCTAATAAGCTCTATATTTCCTAGCGTTTTTATAAATTCATAAAATTCTTGACACATACCAAAGTTTAGTTTAAATGCATAATTAACCAAACAACACAGCCAAACTTCCCCTGGCGGACAAAGTCTAAATTAAATTTTTTCTAATATTATTTTTGAATTAAAGCTATGGTGTCACTATCTGTTAAGTTAATAATTAATTAAATTCAGAATTTAGGATTGTGGCGGCACCATGTAGTAATTAATGATTATATTAATACTATAATTTTTAAAAAATTATAGTATAATCATTAGAAAATAAGAGAAAACATTAGACATTAAACATTATTTTTTTAGAGAAAACATTACTTCATGCAAATCAAAACTCATAATTGATTCATATTCTAGTTGTAAAATACTTTGATTCATAATACCATAAAATTATATACAAAATACATATAATATTCAGCCAAAGACAAATGAATTTCAATATCCTCTATTCCATGTTCATAGTCCTTACGAAATGTCCAAATAGTTTTATGTTTCTCTTTCTCCCTGTTATGCAAAATAAATTTTATTGCTAGCTAAGAACTGACAAGTTTATCATGAGCTTTGTGCAACAATAACCATCTTGTTACTGCAAGTCTAAGAACATTCTCATATTCCATTTCTAAGAATTCAAGACAATCTTTCAATTGCTGTATTTTCTTTGTACTGTTTGAAAATTCATCATATATTTTCAAAAGTAAATTTTCAATATCATATTTAATGTTTTATAAGCATTTCCAATAGCATTGCATATCACATGACAATTGCAATTACTTTTTAAAATTGATGGATTTATTATAATTAATTTTTGAAATACTGAATTGTATTGTGTAGAATAATTTACGGACACATTTTAATGCATCTACATTTGTAATTTCAAGATCATATTTCTTTAGGCAATTCATTAAATGTGTTTCAATTGTGTCAGAAGTTTTATTACTGTCTTCATAAAAATCAATAATTTTACTCTATATTCATTTTTTGAAGTGAAAATATTTTACAGTAATTGGAAAAAAATTTTTGGTTTCCTTTGTTTTATGCATTCACATACCAGAGAAAAAGGAATAATATTATTAGTTAATTGAATCAACTTTAGTCAAGCTCATTTTCAACTATTGCCTCAGCTTTTGTTCTCCCTCAATGAACTGTAAATTCACAAATTTCAGAATCAAAATATAATTTGGAATTAATTTTTATATCACAGTCAATGCTTAAATAATTTTGATTGTGCCTTAAACCATGATAAATTTGAGACAATTCAATTATTGCTACTTTTAGTTCATCAATGATTTTGATTTTGGGATAAATGACATTATCAAATGACTCTCATTGAAAGCTTTTGACAAATATACTGTATATGTTTTTTTTTTTTTTGCTGCTGAGTTTTTAATGCTTTTTCTCTATCATGCTTTAATGTAAAATTAATATTGCAAACTACACATGTACACTAGATGTCTTAAAAAAGTGAACAGAATCACTGAATGTTTACATTGTACAACTTCAGTTATTCTGTCTACTTTTTTAAGCTATGTATTATATTTTTTCTTTTTAACCAATCATCTTTAAATGTATTTTCATAATCGATTATTTTTCTTTTTTTTTTTTTTTTTGATTTTCGGTATAACTATAACTAAGCAGTTAACCTTTCCAATCGCAATTTTTTTTTTTTTTTTTTTAGGATTTCTGATTGCATTTCTTCATCATGTTCTGTGTGCATGTTGTTGTTTGAAAATATCATTTATTTTTAAGTAATAGGTATATTTAATTAAAATTGGAATTTAAATTAATTTTTATTATAGTTTTAATTAATTAATTAATATGATTTTAGATCTGAAAAGTGCATAATTATTGATAAAGATTGTCAAAAATATATTTTGTTGATTTTTAATCAAAACATAATAGCTGTAAGTCAGTTTTCAAGTTTTGAAATTGTTATTTTGTCATTAAATTTTAAAATATGCAGTTTGATCTAGTGCAGTGATGGCAAACCTTTTTGAGAAGTGGGTCAAATTTTGTTCATTATTTTTTTAAATACTAGCCCGTGGGTCACTAAGTCAGTGGCATCACTTGGAAAGGGGGGAGGATGTGGTAAAAAGGGTACCAAAAATTTGTTAACAGAAAAAATTGACAGTTGACCCCTTTTTTGGTTCTCACTTTTAAAATCCTCTAAAAATGTTTGTTTCCTTTTTGTTTTACAACTTTTACTTTTGCAAGTGAAGATCAAAAAATAAAGATCGACGTCGAAAAATTGATATCAATGAGGTGATACCATGAATTTCTGCACCATGTGACACCATGTCCAGTGGCACCTCTCAACTGAGTATTTGAAATGAACAAGATATAAAGAAAAGTACATAAATATTTTGAAATATTCTTTATTAATAAGCATAGTTATAGATATGTATATTTATAATAAAGTTGATCAAAGTATATTTAATGTGAAATCTGTTGTTGCTTATTTTCAGATAGTTTCTTAATATTAGGTTCATATTCCGTATTCATTAGTTTAACGCATTTTGCAGTCACTTCATTTCCAAGTTTATTTCTGTTGATAGATTTTACAAAACTAATTGAGGAAAACAATTTTTCACACAAGTATGCAGTCCCAAACATTGTTAAATAAGCATTAGCAAGTTTCTTCATTGATATTGATAGTAAAGAATCCCATATGTTTAATATAATATTTTTAATTTTTAGTGTGGAATCATTATTATCTGCACTACTATCAGAAATTTTTCCTTCTACTTCGGAAATCAAGTTTTCAAATTTATTTTTCCACACTATGGTGCTTTGAAATTCAACCAATTCCATTTCTAAATAATGGATACCTAGCCATATAAATTTGGTTAACTCCATTGTTTCGAATTCCATTTTGTATGGATATAAAATAAGTAAAAAGTATTTTCCAAACTTTTAAATTGATTAAATCTCTCCTGAAAAGTTTGTTTTATTTCCTGTATAATGATTAAATATTTTTTAATTGCATTTTCTTGAATATCAAGCATATTTTCAAAAATTTTTGTGTTTTGAAAATGTTTTTGTAATTGACAAAAATATTTCATGATTTTCATTTCCAAATCTTTAGTGAAGATGTCAAGTTTTGTCATAAATATTTTAATATTTTCAAACATCATTAATACAATTTGTCCATTTCCCTGAAGTTTTTTATTCAGTTCATTGAAATGCTGAGTGATGTCACATAAGAACATTAAATCATTTAATCAATCTATATTTGAAAATTTGTCATAACTATTGTTTTTTTCATTCAAAAAGAGCTTTTTTCTTCTAATAAATTGACAAACCAATTATGAACTTGACTGCAATTGAGCCATCGAACATTGTTGTATGTCAAAATCCCAGAATATTGGCACTCAATTTCCTCTAATAATTGTGCAAATTCTCGTTTATTAAGACCTCTTGCGTTTATGAAGTTGATGACTTTTATTACAACTGGCATTACATTGGAAAATGTTTTTAAACTTTGCTAGGATATATACTGTTTCTTTTTTATAAATTCGACATTAGATAATTATGCTTTAATTTTTTAATATTTTCAATTGTCTGTTCTCTCTTTTATGATATATAAAATAAGTTTATAAAAGTCAATGTGTGGGTCATTTAAAAAGCCTTCATGGGTCAGTGTCTGACTTGCGGGTCATAAGTTCGCTACCACTGATCTAGTTGGTCTGACTTATTGGTCTAAATGTAATATACAGCATGAAATTTAATTTGTTTGGTATTCTGATTCCAATATAAATATAATTTTCGAGTACAAAGCTTAACAATGCTGATGTGTGGGAATGCACTCATCAATATATATTGTTTGTTTGTTATTTTAAAAATACTCTATTATATTTTTAGTATATGTATTGTCAATTGTAAAAATATTACATAAATAAATTTTATTAATAGATTTAAAATTCGTAGTAAATAACACCAAGCACTTGAAGCAGGACAAACACAAGTTTATTATTAGATTTAAAATTCATTAATTATTAAAAAATTCCTATTTTATATCACAAATGAATGTAGATGGAATACTATATTGATATAGACTATTGTAGTTATCTCTCTGGTGATGTAGATTAGCAAAAATCTAAAAGTTATTTTTGTATAATTATAGAAATCAATTGTTTTAATACATCTTGAATTTTCTAGAAATCTCAGTCATATTTTTTTTTTAAATAAGTCCATCACAAAAATTTTTCTATTAAATTTTTTTTATATAAAATCAAATAAAAATATAATACTCTGTACTAGATTATATCTATCAAATACTATAATGTGAAAAGGAAACATGGGAATACATACAGGAATAATCCATCCAGAATCATAGGTTCCTATTTTGAGATTTCATAGGAATAAGATATTGAACATTTTATGTTCAGAATAAAAATTGTTTTTAATATTGTATATGTACATTATATATTGTACAAGCATGTGCAATAATAATAAACAATATAAAATAGTTTAAAGTTTTAGCAAAGAAAATATAGTAACTATATTTTCTTTTCTGTAACTTTAAACTATTTTTTATTAATGTTTAAGGTTTTTCAACAAAAATAAATAATCTGTTGTAAGAAAAAGAAATTTTGTTATCCTTATAACCAAAATTATAATTCTAATAGATTTTATTATAAAAAATATTTAAAAAAGAAATTGGTAATTTCAACTAAATAATTTTATTAAAATATCTTTAAATATACTTCATCAATATAGTATTAGGCTATTATTCTCTTGCTAAATAACTGTTCATTTGTTCTCTATAATTTTACTACTAATTTTAAAGTACAATCTCTCTAACACTAACAACACTATCTTACAATTACATTTACACCTTTCATTATACATTTAGGAAGTTGTAATTGTTTCTGCTGCTCGGACTCCAATTGGATCATTTAGGAGTTCACTTGCTCCATTATCAGCTCCTAATCTTGGATCAATTGCTATACAAGGTGCAATTGAAAGAGCAGGTATATTTTTTTATATACATTCATAAATTGAAATAAAAACATTTTCTGTATATTTATTTATTCTGAAATTTATAAAATTTTTTTATAAAAATTTAAATTCATATGACAAAAATTTTTAGCAAAACAACTAAAATAATATAAAAATTTTCAGGTATACCAAAAGATGCAGTCCAAGAAGTTTATATGGGACAAGTATTGCAAGGAAGTACTGGGCAAGCACCTTCACGACAAGCTGCTTTAGGAGCAGGTGTTAATTTAGATAAAATTTAAATTAGTGTTTAATTATATTTATATATATCAATCCTTTATTTGTCTTATTTTTGGTACCTTGAATTATAGACTGAAATATATACAAGAAATTTTGTAAATCTAAAATAAAATATTGAAAGGATTCTGTAGTGTGTCTAAATGACCAAAAATACAAAATGTCAAGTCTAACACCAGAAGCAGTTTAAAAAGTATGATGTTCTAGCATGTGTGAAGTGCTATAATTCAGGATATGGCTGATTTACAATGTATAGCAAGTGAAAAGTGTCACAGAGGATCAGGATAAGCGGAATTGACTTGGAATTCAAATAGTGAAACAAAAAAAGTTTATTAAAATACAGAAAAAAAAGAAATATAATATTGACTCTATTAAAATTATTAAAATCACTAAGTCTAGATAAATAATCAATTATCAAATATGCAAGCAAAAGAAATCTAAGAATCAGAATAAGATCGACATTTCCACAAAACCCTTGCTAATTTTCTAATGGAAGGGAGAACTATTCAAGCCAAGAACACATATCTGAGAGAGATGAAAATGTTTTACTTCTTTTATTTTCTTTTATATTCTTTGTTCCTCATATCATTGGCTTCTTTAAGTTTGTTTCATTTACAACATTATCATCATCTGTTGGACCATGTCTGACAGGATAGGATACAGCTTTACTTTACTAACTATATTTTTTATGTTTTCCATCAAATCTTTGATTGTTAATCCTACACCTCAAATAAGAAACCAGTCATATTTATTCTTCAGGAGATAGAAGTTCGGGAATGATATTCCCACATTGAGACAAAAAAGTTCACTGTAAAAAAACTTCTTATCTATGGATATTTCATAAAACTTATCATTTTGATATTAATTTCTCTTCTTTTCTCTCTCAGATATTTTCAGATATGGTAATAAGCAGTGCTCGAAATAATTTCAAAAATCCAGTAGCCAAAAATAAATTCTGATCGCCAACTCCCTCTCCTTTACCCCTCCCCAGAAAAGAAAAAACACTTCCATAAATTCACCAGCAAATACGTTTTTCACAACACGATTGGAGGAGTATCATGTGGTATGCGAGTTGGGCTTTTCATAACGACAACGTCAAAACTATCATGTCACATATACATTCAAACATTAATTTCAGGCAGTGAAATAAATACCTGTCATTTCAATAAACAGCTACTAGACCATTTGCTAAAATATTAAAGAAATTCACAAAATCCTCCACAACCACATGTAATCACCAGGGTTGTAGAGTTGGATGGCAAATTATCTGACTCCACCTTTAAAAAAAATTCGACTCTGGCTCTGACTCCGACTCCCTAAAATTTGTAAGGTCCAATTCAGACTCCACCCAAAAATCTCTGACTCTGCAATCCAGGGTTGCAGGATCAAATGGAAAATGATCCAACTGAGACTCCATCTTCTAAAAAAAAATCTGACTTTGATTCCCTAAAATTTGTAAGGTCCGACTCTGACTCCCGATTCCGGGCATTTTAAAATTCCAACTCCGACTCCACCCAAAAACCTCTGACTTTGCAACCCTGGTAATCAGCACGAAACAACGCGAATGGCAAACGATCTTATTTTTCTTCCTGTATCTTTCCAAAAATTCTTGAAATCAATTAAAGCACAAATATAGGAGATAAAAAACTAATTTATTTAGAAAATGTTTATGGCTATTTGATAAATTTCCGAAAATTACCTGAGTTAACAAGTGACAATCAAAATGCACCTTGCAAATCTCGTTGGGGTACGACAGTATTAAATTTCCCAGTGGAATTTCGACCCCCCCATCTTACACTCTAATTAAAGGCTCCTGAGTTCATTGGTGAAGGTCCCATGAGGGGCAAAAGCCCCGTTCTCAAGTTATGAGGCTCGAAATCACGTTTAAGATTTTCTGCAAAACTTTTATAGATAATCAGATATTTTAAACAATTTTAGATGTATCTTATCAATCCGAATCGAATGCAATCGATTTAAATAAGCTACGACTTACCTTTACAAAGTTACGTAATTTTTTTGCCAACGATGATATATCCGTTCTGAAGTTTAGTAGAATTCTCAAATATGTAAATTTTTTATTGTTTTGTATATAAAACATCCTATTAATTATATTACATTCATTCATTTTTCCACACTGAATAATATAATTATATTACATTCGTTCATTTTTTCACACTGAATAATAATAAATCAAATATAGAACTTTGAATCATCTTTGTCGGTCAGTCAAAAGGGTTAAACTTTGTTAAACTTCAAGTAAAATGTATATATTGGGTTAAGGGTTAAATACGAACAGTATATATCCTTCGTTAAACTTCTATCAAAATATATATAGAATGCCAAATCGTTAAAAGCATTATCCAAGTGAATTTTACTTTTCCTAATAAGATATTCTGGATTTAAACTATTTTCAGCCTTATTTTAATCAAATAACAGAGTTACATACTCCACAAGTAAAAGCAGTTTTCTTTCAAACAAATCTCAAGTCTACACAGCACGCGTAGTTATTTTTCACATTTCATCGGTTCACAGGCTTTTTGTCATGAATTGTCTTAATTAATGTATTGTCTAGTTAACATCTAGGATCTTTTCTTTATCTGCATAGAATAGCCCAAAGTTTTCCGATGGTAAAGGGTTAAATAACTTATTTAACTTGTGAAAGTTCTTAGTTTTTTTTGTAATTAATTATTATATACAGTATGAAGTCTTAACAATTCATGACGTAAAGCCTGTGAACCAATGAAATCTGAAAAATAAATGTGTTGTGTGGACTTGAAATTTGTTTGAAAAAAACTGCTTTTACTTGTAGAGTACTGCATTCTGTTATTTGATTAAAATAAAGCTGAAATAGTTTAAATCCAGAAATCTTATTAAGAAAAAATAAAATCCACTTTGGATAATGCTTTTAACGATTTGGCATTCTATATATATTTTGATAGAAGTTTAACGAAGGATATATACTGTTCGTATTTAACCCTTTTGACTGACTGACAAAGATGATCTTCAAAGTTCTATATTTGATTTATTTGACTGACCAACAAAGATGATCTTCAAAGTTCTATATTTGATTTATTATTCAGTGTGGAAAAATGAATCGAATGTAATATAATTAAGGATTTTTTACATACAAACAATAAAAAATTTAAATATTTGAGAATTCGTTTTACATACATACAATAAAAGAATAAATGTAATATAATTAATAGGATGTTTTACATACAAAACAATAAAAAATTTAAATATTTGAGAATTCTGCTAAACTTCGGAACGAATATATCATCGTTGGCAAAAAAAGATACGTAACTTTGTAAAGGTAAGTCGTAGCTTATTTAAATTGATTGCATTCGAATTCGGAGTGATAAGATACTTCTAAAATCGTTTAAAATATCCGATTATCTATAAAAGTTTTGCAGAAAATCGTAAAGAAATGTGATTTCGAGCCCCATAACTTGAGAATGGGGTTTTGCTCTTCATGGGACCTTCACCAATGAACTCAGGAGCCTTTAATTATGGGGTAAGATAAGGGGGTTGAAATTTCGCTGGGATTTTTAATACTGTCATACTGAACTGGTTGAGCTATATGATTGATCAATCATCAAACAAGGCAACCTTTATTTTCACCAATTTTTTATCCATCAGCTATTACCATTTACCTAAAACGAATGGTTTTAGCCCTCTCAAAGTGGTTCCCTCATTCATGAACTAGAGGCACTACAGAATTTCTCTCGTCAGAGCCGGTCTATATAGAAAAAATCATGAAAAATAAATTGTGGGAAGTATTAATCAAGCATTTCCAAGGTTATCTCATCACACTTGCCAACTGCAAGTTCTTAGTTGCCAATGGCGAGCTGGCAACCGTTATTTCGAGCCCTGGTAATAAGAGTAAAGGAAAGCTATTCTAATAAGAGGAGGAAAATCTTATTCTAAAATTAATTATTACAAAGTCATTTACAATTGTACAATTTCACATTATTCTATAAAATACATTTTAAAACTGAATTAATACAATTATTGGCATTTTTTATAACAAAATAATATTTCATTCAATTTGGATTAAGATCCACTGGACCTTACAATATTAATTAAAAGAAACTGCAAATATAATGCAGTTTTTTTAATATTAAAAAGTAGGAATCACAATTATATTCAAATTTATTATAAGACAGATTTTTAATAGAAATAATGTTATTTTATTGTATTTGCATGTTAGAATCATTAACTTTTCTGTAATTTATGAAGTTTTCTCAACTAGATCATTTTGATTTTTCATATATAACATAAAAGTTTAAATGCATTTAACATTAATAATAGCTATTTTATGTCAAACAAAAATATTGTATTTTGCTGATGATAATATTTTATAAAGTGCAATACAGAATTTTTATTGCTTATTAAATACAAAAATGATATATAGATAATAATATTTTTTTATATAATAGACTTTGTTGCTATTTTTTATTTTATTTATATATATATTTTTATAGATAATGCAGCTTTTATACAAAATTCATGTGCTATAATGTTTGTTAGCATTCTTTTCAATGAAAGAAATAATTTATACTGCACAATATTATTGTTTTTATTATCCATAACATATAGTCTTTGACATATGAAGTTGTTTGATTCAAAACATCCTCTTCACAAGTCAAAAATATTTTATATTTCATTGATCAGTACTGTATTATTATTTTTAAAATAAAGGAACCGGACACAAAATGGACACTACCAGTACATCAGACAATTGAACATTAATTCATAAGTTTGTAATTTGCATTGACCACTCATAGGGCTTACAGATTCCATTATAGTTGTAAATACAATGATCATAAGTCAAAGATAACCTACATACTAATAGAATTACTGTCTCAAGTCAGTTAAATCTAAAAAGCTTGAGTTTTTTTACAGGTAAACATATGGACAGAAGTTCAAAGTTTCTCCATATATAAGCTCAAGTTTTAACCTTTAAAAGTCTGTTTGAAGAGCGAACTCAAAATGCCGAACATTTCTTATTCAAAGTCCGGAAGGTCTAATTTTTCCTAGTCAAAACTTAAAGTGGCAAACAATTAAAACAAAAGTCTTAATTTTTCATATATTCCCGCTCAGAGTTTGATATTTGCCAGCAGAAATTTCTTTCTTAAGAGAATATCTGCAAGGATAAACAAATATCATTGAGGAAGGCCCATCTGCACCAGTGGAAGTACACAGAGCTAAACCTGCTTTCAATTCACAAAGCATTGTATATCTAAATTATGTTTGTGCAAAAAAAATAACATTTTGTATAATTCTAAATGCCACAAAAGCCTACCTTGCAGAAATAAATAAGAGGTACCTAGTTGTGTTTTTCAATTTAAAAAATTTTTTACTTTGTATTTTATAATAAAAATACAAAGTAAAAATATTTAATAAAAATTTTATTAAAATATTTAATAAAAATATAATTTGACTAATAAAAATATTAAAATATTTGTTCATAAAAATAAAAATAATTGGCAATTTCAGTTCTTTAAAATCAATCATGTAATAATGAAAGATAGTTAGCTCTGTTTTCAATTTGTCTTATTTCATTTTTTCTACAGAAAATAACAATGAAATTGTTATTTCCTATAGAGTAATAAAAATGTGCATTATGTCCATTATAATAATGTTTTTAATCAATTCATGTTTTAATCAATTAATCAACAAGTTTTGTATTCATGGTATTACCATAAATACACAGTAAGTGAATCTGCTCCAGTGAAAATATACAGAGCTAAATCAGCCCTGTATACTTCCACTGGTGCAGATTGCAGCATTCCTCAATGAGATTTGTTTATCCTTACAGATATTCTATTAAGATAGAAATTTTTGCTGGCAAATATTGAACTCTGAGCAGGAATATATGAGAAATGAAGACTTTTGTTTTAACTGTTTGCCACTTTGAGTTTTGACTAGGAAAAACTAGAAATTCCAGACTTCGAATAAGAAATGTTCGGCATTTTGAGTTCGGTCTAGGACATCTGACAGGAAATTTAGGACATTCTCATTTTGACTAGGAAAGTCTAGTATCTCCTGAATTTAGGTTTGTCCTGTAACATATATAATAAATTAAGAAAATTATGCAATCAATACATAGCATTTCATATAACATAATGCTTATTTTCCCCATAAACTTAATTTTTATTGTTCAGTCATCAATCATATGGATTTTCAAAATTAATGCCAGAATTTTATGGAAAATTTTCATTGAGAATTTATATAAAATCAAATTTATTCTATTCATACATTATTTTGCTTCAGATATGGTTATTTTGAAATATCATAATATTTTTGATTTTATCAATAATTCCTAATCATGCTTTATTTTTATATAAATAAGTTTTAAATGAAGAATTAATTTTATGTAATTAAATTTGTTTTCATCATTTTGTATAATTATTAATAGCAAAATAATGCTAAATATCTCAATTTACTTTTATTTCAAATTTTGTTTTTAAGATTTTTATATATAGAAATTTTTATAATAGTCTTATATTCTTAGGTCTTTCAATATCAACTCCATGCACAACTATTAATAAAGTTTGTGCTTCAGGAATGAAAGCAATTATGCTAGCTTCACAAAATTTAATGTTAGGACATCAGGTCTGTCTTAATCTAATATTGAATTTTTTATTATTATGTATATTGAAATTTAATATTTATTTT
The DNA here is from genome assembly GCA_000484575.1 of Olivierus martensii. Lineage (NCBI taxonomy): Eukaryota > Metazoa > Arthropoda > Arachnida > Scorpiones > Buthidae > Olivierus > Olivierus martensii. The sequence continues at coordinate 12,125 of AYEL01090542.1, forward strand.
ATGTTTTTATGTTAGGAAGTTATGGTAGCTGGTGGAATGGAAAGTATGTCCAATACTCCATACTATTTACCTAGAGGAGATACTCCATATGGAGGTATTAATCTTCTTGTAAGTGGATGTACAATGCAAAAATTCACTGTATAAATATCTATATATGTGAATTGTATAATAATTTGTCAATATTTTATAAATATCACAAATGTCATTTCAGTTCAGCATATATGTGAAGGTGTTTTTGCCCAAGGAGAGAGCAGAATCTCTTCTTAGGGTCAGTGTTTAAAAAGTACTGTTCACTTTAATTACACAATATATTAAAAATATTCAATTGAAAAATATTCATTTTCTGTAAAAATGTCAATACTTGGTTGCAATAACACCTTAACAGTTATCATGCTCTCTTACTCTAATTTTCATTATAGATTTCCCTTGTTTTATAAATGTTTAACAAATTTTTGCTAATTTACACCTGTTTTTAAATATACAAGATAATTTTTGCTTTTATGAAGATTGTTTCATCATTGATTGTTTAATCTACTATAATTTGTGTAAATTAATGATCATATATATAATAATTTATAATCCAAATTCCTTCATTAATACATATTTCATACATACTATGTTGTCAAACATTTTCATGAAAAAATTCTGTTATACAAATGTTCTATTATTAATTTAATGATATAAATATTTAATTATTTTTATGATTTTTTTTCGCTTATCCTTTCTTCTTCACTGATTGTGTCAAATGTATTTTCTTATCAAATTTACTGCACTACTGACTTTGAACTGATGAAATTATATCATCATATATCAAACAGCAATTACAGTAGGACCCCAACTTACATTGTTTTAAAGATATGAGCCATTCACAAGCCAAATCGATTAACTCCTCTTTTTGAACTTTTTTAAATTTTAATGCCTAAACACTTGGTTGACTCTTAACTATTTATAATAAAAATAAATTTCCTTAATAGTTAGGCTTAACGTCACTAATGACAAAAAATTTTTTGGCCTTGAATAATAAATAAATTATTTCAGAAGGCAATTTGATTAACTCCATATTCTAATGTAAATTATGACAATAATGCAACTCAAATGTTTATAAGTGTTGTATTATGCCTAAGATATTTTTTGAATTCACTCTTCAAAGTTAGAATTATATTATTACAATTATTCTTTTAATTAGATAATATTATTATTATTCTTTTAAAATCACTAAATTGGAAAGACTAATTGAGAGATGTATAGGAAAGATGCAATACCGCCTATGTGAAAGTTTTGGCTAACCAGTTTTTATACAATAAATTTTTGGTTTTAGTCGAGATCTTTCTTTAGTCATCTAAGATACAACAATAAAAATTTAGTTAATTAATTTTTAATACAATGGTATATATACTAGATAATAACAGCAAGCTGTTCATTTTGTCATAAAGAATAATTAATCAGTTACTGTTATATCTGGATATTAATAGAATAATGCCTTGTAAAATAAATAATTTATTATATTAAACAAAGTAAAAGATGATTAAATACAAAAATAAGGCGGACCATATAGAGACTCTACTGCGACCATAACTCAATGAGTGCGACTAAAAGTTGGTTCCCACTAGCAAGGAACCGCGATGGAAAATACATGTGTGATGAAAGCAGCGAAGTTTTGACGTCATACCGCGGTGTAAAAATTGCTACCCTCCAGTGTCTAGATGGATTCAACTTTTCCGTGATGGTAAAATCTGTCGAGATAATATCCACCAATGAAATTCATGCATTTTGTGACGTTGAATTGTTGGCAACTTTGACAGTCAAGATGGTGGGATTCTCTGTCATTAAATCTCATCTCTTTAATCAAAATTATATAGAAACATTGTTTGTATTTCCTCTTATAAATATTTCCGATCCAACATTTTCCCTTCCTCGATTTTGTTTCAGTTTCCTCATTTATTACAGCTATTAACATCATTTCATAAACAGAGTTATTTTTTCATTGCTTAGTGTCCATTCTGTTTTACCCAAAATGAATCATGGGAACAGCATTAAGAATTTTGGGGAAAGCAAAGCTCACTGCGACTGTGAGAATCCGCAAGTGGAATTGCTCTCGCATTTATCTGTGGCGGTTTTTGACCATTCCGCTTTCCATGGTGGATAGTGGGAATCAACCTTAATTAACTCTTTGCGTTTGGCCTCGTTCTCTCAATGCTCTGACATTATTTAGCAACCTAACTTTTGTTTAACATTTGAAATATATACTGCATTAACTTATTTTAAAAAATATTTTGAAGATTGAATTCCATGGTATTTTTATTTTTTATTTTCACTTGCCAAATTGATTAACTCCAGCAGTCACACAAAAATTGTAATAAAAATAATGATTAATCCAAGGATATACTATCTTATGCATTTTTATATGTTATTAGATAAAAGCTATACCTGTAATAATACATTCTACGATATTTATTTGAATTTATATTTTAAAGGGAATTTTAAAAAACAATGTATTTTTTATCTTATGAATTTATATGTCATTAGATAAACGCTACACTTGTAATAATACATCCTGCAATGTTTATTTGAATTTATATTTTAAAGGGAATTTTAAAAAACAATATTATTTTATCATTTTTCTCTACTTTTTGTTTTGTGGAGTTAGATCGGAAGTATTTTATCATTTTTCTCTACTTTTCTTTTTTGTGGAGTTAATTGATTTGGCAAGTGATCGGCTCATATATGAATGCATAAGTTTCTTTATTTTTATTAAAATTTCCATAAAATGTCAATGAAAATTTTATTTAGTAATTTACTTTTTTGCAAAAATATCATTTATGGCCTTAAATTTTCTTATCTATGTTTAAATTATACTCAAATTTCATCTGGCTATTCTGTTTTCTAATGCACCCAATTGTGCATAGCAAATTTAAGCATTATTGGACTTATATAGTTTTTAATTAAACTAGAATTAATGGAAAGTGAGTTTTTGTTTTGTAAATTTAATTTAGCCAAAATTTTTTTGGATGAATTAAGCACACAAGTTGGGGATCTAATGTATAAATTTAACTTATTGGCATCTAATTATTATATCATATATATATAAATCATTGTACTTGGATTCTAAAGTGTTTCATCCCTCAGAATCAAATTAACTCATTAAATGTCAAGGACAAAATGTACATGTCAATGAATTTTCTGCATCATTTCAGTCAACAATGTGATATTTATGGTTCTGTTAGGTTACAATATTTATTAAGAATATCAGTCTGATGGCACTTTAACAGATCTTTTTATTTTATATTTATTATTGATGTAGGTATTGTCCAATGATGGTTCCAATGATATTATTATAGGTAGTTTTGAATATAGCTATAATAATAATTAAAATATACTTAAATGAGATTAATTGGATTTCTCAAGCTAAATAATTATTAGTTTAAACTGTTTTTATTTCTGTTTGGCCCTTGTTTTTATTTTTATCTGTTTTTGTTTCCTGTTTGTCTGATTGACTGAACTTCATCAGCTTCCGTCTCACAATGGTTATTGGACAATTGCAGTGTGGTGAGGCTTGTGATACTCTTTGCTTTTACTGATCTTGTCTATAGTCATCTTCATTGTTTATTTTTTATCTGTCACTTTGTGATTTTGTCCTTGACCCTTTGTTCTGTTGTTTTTGTTTCTGTTTCTGTTGTTGCTTTGGTCTTTGTCACTTTTGTCCTTCATTCTTTCTGTTCTTATTGCTGTTACATTTTCTGTATGTTTTTCCTTTTCTTTTTTGTGTCTCTTTGGTGTTTATGATAATGAAATCATGTTTTTCTTCCTCATGTCATTTTTGCCTCTCCTATTCTTTGGCTTTTCCATATTTAGTACAGGTATCCCTCCTATAACATGGTAAATAGATTCCTAAAAACCACTGTTTTGCGTGAAACCATTCTATATGAGATTGGAGCCAATACAAAAAGGAGAGTTACATTCAAAAACCAATTAAAAACAAATAATTTCTTTAATTCCACATAAGAAACTTAATTTTTATTAATAACATGAAATGCAAAGAAAGAAAAAATATATATGCAAGACCTAAAAAAATATACATAAAACAAAAGAAAATAAAAAGTATACAGCCTATATAACATTCATTTAAAAATTATATCTTCCTTATCAGTGTTTCATTAAAATAAGAATGTTTTTTTCTTTAACAATATCAATTTCATTTTCTGAACTTTTTTATGCATTTAAAGTTTGTATATCTTCTACTCTCTTTACAAAATCTATAATCTAACCCGCTACAACCTGCTAGAAAACAATTGTTCCTTAACATATACCCAAAAAAAAATTATGAATAAAAAAGTTTTTCTTCTCTTTCACATTCCTCTATTGAAGAATAAAAACTTATTTTTTAATCCAAATCCTATACTAATCAGCCATATTTAATCCCTTGATTTTTAACGGATTTTTAATGATTCGAATTAATTTGAACTAATTTTAGCGCCATCTCGTAATTAGAATAGTAATTAATTTAATTAAAGTAATTTTAATTTTAATTACTATTAATTAATTAATAGTAATTTTCTTCAGATAATTTAGTTAAAATTCTAGTTTAATTATTAATTAATAGATGGCGCCACTCATTGATTTAATTAAATTAATTAATATTCTAATTATGAGATGGCGCTAAAATTAGTTCAAATTAATTCGAATCATTAAAAATCCGTTAAAAATCAAGGGATTAAATATGGCTGATTAGTATAGGATTTGGATTAAAAGTTCCCTTGAGGTTTGGTTAGTATGTAAAAGTTTAAACTTATTTTTTATCCAAAAACTGGCCATTTGGAATACAAAATACTCAATTGTTGCCTATTAACTCAATTTCAAATTGAAATCAAAAATAGACTGCATATCCTCCCTCTCGTGGCAAACTAGTGAAATTGCATTTATGACTAATTTTAACAAAGTATTTCTCAATGATTGCATTTTATGTGTGTATTGCCATAGTGTGGATTTACAAAAATTAATGAAAATGTTTTAGATCGGAAGAGCATATTTCCCAATAATTGCATTTTGTGTGTGTATTGTGTGTCCCTAGTATGGATTTACAAAAATTAATGAATGGGTTTTGTGTTGAAAGAGAGTAAATGTAATTTTCTAAATGTGTTAAGTTAAAACTGTATTGTAAAAGTGCTATGTTATATGAGGGTTTCTGCAATTTTCAAATTGTGTTAGAGTGAAACCATGTTATAGGAACGTACCCTGGTACGTGGACGACATTTTTGTCCTTTGGAAAAATAACCACAGAGCTGATGATCTTATCCAGCACTTTTCCAGAAAAGAGTATGGACTCACCCTTAAGCTAACCCAAGTTAGTGAAGAAGAAGTTAATTTTTTAGATATAAAAATCAGAGCTGCAGGAGGGGTCATCAACACCACTGTATTTGTTAAACCCACCGCAACGCCCGTTATCATCCCGAAATGGTCTTTTGACCCATGGGCCTACAAAAAATCTGCTTTCACATATTATTTTAGGAGGACTTTTACACATTGCAGCAATGACGTACTTCTTAAACAAGAGCTTGAGAGAATTTATGCTTGTGGTATAAAACACGGATACAACATGAAACTTATGCAAAGTATTTACATGAAAGAGAGAGCCAAATTTTTTAATAAAACCTCCCCTCCCACCCAACAAGGGTCTGCAGCATCAAACAATCCGAATGTAGATATGCCTCCCAGGTTCACCTTGCCTTACAAGCTCCATGCTAATTACACAGTGAAAAAAACCCTTAAATCCACAGATAGGTCCCATACCTTTAAGAGATCGCCCACCATTT
>AYEL01090543.1:0-24405 GCA_000484575.1 Olivierus martensii
ATATATATATAGAAAGATATAAATAGATTCTAATCTAATCTATAGATTGATATTTGTTTTTATGTACTGGAGAAAATAGTAACAGTAGGATGTACAAAAAAAATTAAGTGAGAATATAGAAATTTTTAATTTATTTTAAAAATCTTTAAATAGATTTTAATATTTTAAAATATTTTTTCAGTTGACAGTTATTCATCCTCGTTCAGAACCTAATCATAATTCTGATTTTAAACAAGTACCAGCTAGAGCACAAGTTCATCAACACAGAGTTGAACAAAGTGATGCTAAAATTAGGCCTGCAAATTATTTAGAAACTAATTTGGATAGTGGAAAAATAATTGCAAAGACTTCTGCAAGTAAGTAAATTCAAATTAATATTTTTAACATCTTTATATCTTTTTATATTTCAATTTAAAAAATTTTAGGTCATGCAGTAGCAATCATTATTGTAGTATGTGTGGGATTTCTTGTGTTTATGATTGTGTTGGGTGTGATACGCATTAGAGCTGCTCATCGTCGTACACGTGAAACAAGGGATGATGACCAAGAAATGGCTTGGGATGATTCTTCACTGACTATTACAGTGAATCCAATGGATGTAAGTTATTAAACATATATTTCAGGACTTTATAAATAATAATAATATTTATATCCAAATAAAATTAATCTTTTTGTTACTTAGAAGAATAAATTTATATTACATATTACATGTATAGGTTTTTATTTCCTGCCATTTCATCATGTATAAAAATTAATATATACAGTCAAACCTCTTTAAGCCGCCCCTCTATAAACCGCCACCCTCGTTATTTGCCTGATGAAAGCCAATAACAAATCTCCTCCTATATGTTAAAACATGAAATTCCCTCTATAAACCGCCACCTCATTAATCACCAACCGCCATTCATTTCTGGAGGCAAAATCATTTCTTTAGTAGACAAATCAATTGTTTAAACCGCCAAAACAATCGAATGGCAATGTCAACCAACACAAATAGAAACACTAGAGAAGATGGCAATTAAGTAATTTATCTGTTTACATTTATTAGACAGTAATCTCGCACCTATGACTATTCACATCCCTGTTTTCAAAATGAGCTATTCCTAAACTTTAAACGAACTTTTACAAAATAATCGTTTAAAATAGAAGACTGGAGAGCCATAACCTCGACTTTGCGGAAGAAGAAGAACAGTTTAAACCGTTTTTTATAAATCAACTGTTGAGTATCGTTGCTGTTTCTTACTCGGAAAAATGTCAAAAATGACATTAGATGTTCACGAAAAGATTTTAATTTGTGAATATAAAAATAAAAATCCTTCTGCTACTCAGCAATTTATTTCTGATTACCTTTAATTAAATGAAACAATGTCATTCTAGTCTATACATGTTTTCTCACATGTTACCATAAACCCTCCATAAACCACCACCCTCCTTTACCGCCAGAGAGGACCTTCGAACTGATGGTGGCGGCTTAAAGAGGTTTGAGTGTATTCAAATATAGTTCAGTCGCATTTTATTACACACTAGCAAACTGTGCCTGGTGTTGCCTGGGCAGTTTGAAAATATACATTATATTAGGAAATTTGGTTTTGATTATTTGGATATTGATTTCTTCTATAGTTTCATTCGTTCACTTGTTCTTTAACATAACTCTTGTAATTTCTAGAAGATTCATGAAGTTGTCTATATTTCTGCTCTTCACTGAATATACTATACTTGTCTATATTTCTGCTCTTCCCGAATCTGGAAAAGATTCGGGAGATAATCACAATCTCTTACATTGACTAGTTGGACTCCTTTATCTTCTATACGAAGTTGAGTCTATATTTCTGCTCTTCACTTTCCAGATTCGGGAGATAATCACAATCTCTTACATTGACTAGTTGGACTCCTTTATCTTCTATATATACAAACCATTTTTCACAAACCAGATCTCTCTCTCTCTTTTTCATAAAGGCAGTATATTAGATTTATCTCATTTTATATCTATTCATTTGTTATATGTTTATTCTGCTAGTTTCTGTCTTTCCACTCTTCAATTTAAAAAAGGTTTATTTGGAGGAACAATGAAATTCATTATATTGTAATATTGCATACTATACTTAGGTAAAATGATAAGTTTTCACTATCTTTATTATTTTTGGGAAGAATTTTTATTGAAATGTTATATCATTAGAGTAATTGAATTACAACTGGTAGAAATTATTTGTCAAGTTTTCACTATCTTTATTATTTTTGGGAAGAATTTTTATTATTGGAAAATTATTTCATGCATTGATTTGTTTATTTCAAATCTCATTTTTATTGAAATGTTATATCATTAGAGTAATTGAATTACAACTGGTAGAAATTATTTGTTCTTTCTGAGTTCTTCTTCTTTCTAAAGTATGAAATTGCAAGATCATTTATCAATATTATGTCACAATGACATCAGTGGTATGCTTACGAGACATTGTATATTTGTCACAATGATGTCATGGGATCTTATAAGGCATCTCAAATTTGAACAAAATTATTTTACCACATTTTTTATTAATTGGAATCACTGGCTTTTTTCACCAATTTTATTGCAGATTTAACCAAAATATTAGATCACAATAATGTCAGCATTGTGTCAATTGACAGCATTCATTGTTACATCATGAATCAAAATCATCATTCATTGTTATGTTGTGACAACATCCTCATGGCCAAATATAATTAAATTTAGTCAAAAAATGTAGATTACACATAACATCACCTATTTACTAAATTGTTAAGGTCTGTGATTTTTGGATTGTTCATAATTGGTAAACAATGATTGTTTTAAAAAATCATTGAATAGGCAATTATTTAAGTTAAGCATTGCAGAGAACCATGCCAAATCTTATATGATTTTTGGATTGTTCATAATTGGTAAACAATGATTGTTTTAAAAAAATCATTGAATAGGCAATTATTTAAGTTAAGCATTGCAGAGAACCATGCCAAATCTGGTAGTTAGCTTCTACCATTTAAGAACTTACTCAACACAAACTAAAGTGAAATTGTATTAATTTGAAATGCATTGATTTTGTGTCCAATTTTATTTGTTAATTTTGTGTTGATTTAATCAGTATAGCTGTCATGATGACATAATCATCTCAGCATTGTTCTGTCATAAATTATTGTTTTGAAGGCATCATCCATTGTTATATCACAATGAGTGACAGTTCGGATGTGACATCATTGAAATCAGATAAGCCATATATTACCCCTACACTGCTAACACTTCATGCCATCTATTGGCAATAATATAAATTAAAATTTTAATAAAAAATTTCATCAAATCCTGTTTGATTGATTAATCCTGCAAAATTAGTCAATCAAACAAGATTAAAGTATGCAGTATCACGGTGTCTTTTGATGACTGAATATTACTACCAAATTTCATGGTCAGCTGGATGGCCACATAATAAAGTTGTGGCTTACCATTGTGGAGGATCCGGATCCCACACCTCCAGTTTTTCAAGAGGGGTCCAGCCCAGCCCGTTGAAACCCCATCCTTCAACCTTCCAATTGACCACATCATGGGTGTTGACCTGCCTGTGATGGGCTCTACAAATGGCTGCCACTAGATAAAGTATAAGAGGGGTCCAGTCCAGCCCGTTGAAACCCCATCCTTCAACCTTCCAATTGACCTCATCATGGGTGTTGACCTGCCTGTGATGGGCTCTACAAATGGCTGCCACTAGATAAAGTATATCCCTTGTGTGATATGGCAGCCTAACTACATTAACTTAATCAAATTTCATGAAAATCTGCTAATTCAAAAGTTATTAGTGAGGGACAGACAATACACAGACATTGGCCAATCTTATAATTCTCTATTTCCTTTGGAAAAAATATGCTAGAAATAATAAAATATTCAGCCAAATTATCAATAGTATTTATAGTGTACATAAGCAATAACATGGTTTGCATGATATTGATAATGGTGGCATTTCTTAAGAAGATTATAAATCCTTTTAACTTTCTTTGATGCTTTTGTTTACTGTCTGAAATGATGTTCTCATGTGCTAAAGCATAAATATTTTCAGAATGGCAGTTTTCATTTTTGCAAAGTTTTTGGGATTTAGATTCAAACTTTGCATATATAGTGAGATTTTATTAATATATTTTAAATCAAAATATTGATATTTGATGAGAATGAAGTTTAATTCTTAAGTTGTTACAATCTTTAATAAAATTATCAATTTTTTATAGCAGATTGAACAACAGAATACAAAATCAGCTACTCGTGAAGAAAATGACGATAGTGATAGCTCTGATGATGGCAGTAGTTACCATGATGAAGATGAAAGTTCTGAAGAAGAAGAAAATGAAAAAGTAAAAAGCAAAGAGTTAGAATGGGATAATTCTGTACTTAATTTTTAAACATCATTCCAATATTTGGTTATTCTGCTTGTATATTTAAGAGCACCTCTTTATAAAAGAAATTGCACCTTCCTTGCACATCGATCTAAAAGGACATACTCATTTCATAGAAACGTATCATCTTTGCACAAAATTCACCTTTTTTGTATTTGGATATATTTTTCCCAAATTTCAATCATCTTTCAGCAGTAAAACTACTTATTCCAGCATCAGTTTTTGATTCTTGATTTAGTGCAACATTGATTCAACAAAATTCCCTTGCATTTAATAATGTATTTTTGTTTTTCCATAAAGGGAATTTTGTTGACATGAACAATCCATATCACCTGGCAGTTATATTTGTTTCTTCAGCAAACACTGAATATGTGATTCACCAATAATTTGGTTGCATTAAATCACATGAATGCTTCAGTATGTATAACAACACATATCTGAACATGATCCATTCATAACTCTTTTGCATAAATGTTGTATCCTGTGATATCCCAGTATGTAGTATTAGAATACTTTCCTTGTGCTGTATTTAAACAATGAATGTAATAATGCATGTACTTAAAGTAGGATTGTGCACCATATTGAAATTATTTTGTACAGACATCAATGTGACAAGAAAATCAACTTTTTTGAGTGCCATTTGTATTTGGTGCACAATGCAACACTTTCATTCCTGAAAATTTTGGCTAATCTTACACATTCCTTTTAACCAATGCCATTTGATTTCTTATTCTTCACAAATTTAAAGATATAGCCAAAATTTTCAAGAATTTGCAAAGAAAAACACTGACCAATTTATAACTGAATTTCACAAAACTTCATAAACCGCCACCAATTTTGAAGGGAAAAACAAACAACTAATATTCGTGTTTGTATTTAAAAAGAAATTTCAATATTATGTATTAAATCGAACAGATTTAAAAATATATATTAAATTGTTTCTCTATAAAAGAAATATTTATAAAATTTATATAGATTTAGGCTAAAATTAAATGTTGTTTTTTTTTTAGAATAGCTTATTTTTAATAAGATTTTTCTTAGATTTTTGCCCAACTATTTTAAAATATCAGCCTTGTTTTGATGCAGAGTAACATAAGCAAACTTCCTTAAAGACAGGAAGACCATAGGGGAAGAAAATTGAATTTTGTGTTGTTTAAAAAAAAAAGTGTAAAGTTTTATTAAATAGCTTAGGCTGTTGTGCTTCATATTGTATTCATAATTAAACATTCCAAGAAAAACTGTGTTTTTGGTATTACAATATATAAGGGGTATATTGGTGATGGATATACACAAATTATGTATCATTAATGTATTGTTTAATATATCTGTAAAACACTTTTTATTTTTTATTCTTGTTTTGTATATGTGCATTTGCATCTGTTCAAATTAAATATCTACAGTACTTTATATTATATATTATTGTATTATTGACCATGAAATGCATCAAATCCATTTGTTATATTATATAAATATATATCTATACAAATGCCCAAGAAAGCTTCGAAAGAAAATTTTTGTACATTTTGTTGAAAACGTATTGCAATAAAGATTATTTTGCCCCATTTAGTCATTTCTCTTTTTTATTTTCAAAGCCTTCGCCTAATTAACGAAAACTGTGCTATATAAATATGTGCGTATTTATAAGTAACTATTTTGAAATTAAGTTCATAAATTTAATAGTTGGAATTAAATAAAGGAATTTTTAAATAAACACGCAAAAAATAGAATAAATAAAATCCATAAATCTGATTCGTTTACACTTTCCCTTACCTAGTTAGAATAGCAATTTGATCAGAAAAAAAAAATAATTTCAATCATTGTTTATTACCAAAACTTTTCCATGAGATAATCTCCTGGGATCAATACAAAAAATAAACTACGGATTTGGGAATACCCTAATGTACTTCAAATAAGAAAAACAAAGAATATTACCTAAGGCGCATAATTTATTCGACCTTGACTTCATTAACTAGAATATTGCAATTCATTGTGGTTACTGGAGCATTAACTCCACCTTTAAAACTACGTTCGAGTAGTCTCGATTAACTGGAAATTATTATTATTTATCCCTGGCTGAAAAAATTAATAAGTAGGACATGTTTGATTTCAAAATTATTTGATCTTCGTGACAGTTTGTTCCATTCCGTACTTAAAAGGTTTAAAAACGAAAAATCTCCAAGGTCGAATGGATATCTCATTCGACCTTGTTATTTTCCTGCGTAAGTTTCCGTGATATATATATTTTCTTCAAACTATTTTAATGGTGACCCGGAATTTTTCTCCAGACAAATAATATAATTTCCTTGTTATAAATTTAGCACGAAACACGAGAAGCTACTGACGATCGATCAGATCATTCCTTGTCTATCTGAACTATTTTATTGCATAAAAATTATATATTTTGTTTATGCAATTTTTTTATGTAATTATCTATTGATGTTTAATATTACCAGGAAAAATGTCAGTGTTTTTGTTTCAATATTTCCGTTTTATCAGTATTCCGCCCTTGCCAATACCATGATACCATATCAAAACAGCATGCTGCTACAGTAATAACACTACCAAACGATCATTTGATTATTGTTGAGGCGCAATAGGTTAATCCGGGAAGAGAGAAAAATCAATAATTAAACATTAATCGAAAACATTTACGAATATTTACTAAAAAAATTTTAGATCATTTCCGCATCAGATTAACTAATACGTATCTAGAGGAGGAAACGAACTTTTTATCGAATTTCCGGATAGATATATTAGACATTTCTATCATCTAGATAAATTTATTTCCAACGATTTATTCAAAATATAATTACAAAATTATACACTCTAAATAGTCGAGTAATAAATACTTAAAATTATGATAAAATAAAACTATATTCTTTGTAACCAACAATAAAGACTTTAGATGAGGTATACGTTCGTTCAAAAATCCCAAACGTGCACAACCGGCCAAGAAGGCATGAGTTTGAAGTTAAATCCGACAGCTTAAGTAAAGGTGATTTTTCGAAATGCAAATTTTTTGAATGAAACTAAAAAATCGAGTTTCTATTCCTTCAACCTTCATGGAAAGTCCAGTTTGTAGGTAGCTATTTCCATCCGGGCTACAGTTACGTTATCTGAATCGATTGGCGTCTTGATACCCATTCCGGTCAGTCGAGTGGAATGTAAATTGCGAACTCCGAGATGGCGGAAAGGATTTACTTCCATAGATTCATCACATGTCATTGTAGCAATATCCATCACGTTGCAGGCGCGGTTCTTATTATGAAGTATCAAAAGACTGGAATTGGATGGCAAGTAGAACTTATCAGATAAAGGTAAGGTCCTCAGATTGATCAAATGTACGTCGCAGGGATAAGGTGTTTGCAGAAAACTCACGCTGGGTTTAAACAGATGCTCCATTCTATTATTGACGTCTAGAATGACAGCTGGGTAATTAAGGACGGATGACAGTGTGTGACTTAACCGACTTAAATTCGGTACTTCCGACTGTGCAACGTTTACTCTTCTTTCTAGCAAAAACCAGAATCTCGAAACGGTCCTTTTATTATCCATCAGGCCTTCACCCATACCTCTTCCGTCATCGGTTTGGATTCTTCTGTCTATCATAACTTCTAAAATTCCACTTCTGGGACTGGTCACACCCTGACCGTGGGTTGTTAAGATAGTAAGGCGCGACTTCTTGTCTTCTATAAAAACAGCCGAAGAAGCCGGATAGTAATTGGCCTGAATGGGTAAATGAGAGTGAAACATTCTTCTAATCATCTGAAAACCATTCTGATCGGTATAAAATGTGTTTCCGCTATCTATATCGGTCTTTATTTTCATGAACATTTCGCTATTGGTGGTTTCGGGTCGCGTCATGTCATGTTCAGCCACTACTTCGATTGCGGCTCCTAAGGGTCCTTCCGTCTGATATAGACGAAATTTGATGGTTAACAACTTTGAATAGACTACACTCAACTCGTTCAAAATAGATCCGCGTATCACTCGGATGATAGGGAATCTGCCCGTTATGTTTCTGAGAGGCTGGAGAAAACTGGGTTGGAACAGATAAGCCCCGCTACTGAACTCTTCGGATCTGTAAGCTTGAAAGTCCAACTTGGCTTGGTTACTAAGGGACAATCTTTTGAGATCGATACTTTGGAGGAAACCCGTAAATCTTGAAAAGGTGGCGAAAATGTGGGGTGATTCCATAATTATGTTTTCCTCGATTAAGTTGTGGAATGTAAAAATACTGTCTTGGTTCTTAGCAGCTTTAGCGTCGTTCACGACGACGTTAATAGAGGTTTTGTTGGCTATCATCTTATCGATTGTTCTCAGGACAAAAGTTTCTAGAGATAAAGGAGGGAGATGAGCCACGAAAACCACTTCGAATGCGTCACTTAAGATTTCTACAGTTTCGTTCCAGATAGGATTAATTTGGAAGGAAACTTTACGATCCGATGAATCATAAACTGCTATATTGGGTGTGCCGATTCGAACTCTAATAGCTTGCTGACTGCGATGCGGCAGAGAGTTGAAAACAACTACTTTTTTAATTCCTTCCCTAGACATTTTTAAAATACTTTTAGTAGGGAGAACGTCATAAGTTGGTTTAGTAAAATCTACCACCAGATAAGGAAAGGAACGATGGTAAATAGTTTTTGGTATTTTTAAGAGGACGTACTGCGAGCAATAAGAAAGTAGAGTGATCGATTGCTGGATGCCATGGAAGAGACGCAGGCCGTAATCGTGCATCACTGCTTCTTTCGATGTCCCAGTGATAGCGTCGTGGTGTTGGAATAGCGCCAAGCTTTCTCTAGCTGCGCCTAATGCATTGTAGTCTTCGTCTAATTTTCGAATTACTCCAGAATGATTACCGTGTCTCAGCACGACTCGACTTAAACTGTACAAAATTTCAGTATTGCGCAGCCAGTACTCCAACTCACGGCACAACTGCTTCCAGTAAGGTCTAGTGGTATAATAACCAGTCCAGTAGGCGGCTTTACCCGTGGCGTAGATGTCACCGTAAGCAAAAAAGTCGCCCACTAACGAAGGATAGGAATCTCCATTGATGTCTTTCATCCGACGGTGCACTTCATCGAAGTAATCTTTCACCGTCCCAAATCGCACTTCGGCGTTCCAATCCTTCCTGGAATGAATGTACTGAAAGAGTTTCTTGTAATTGTTATATTGCTGATCCCATTCGGCTTCATGTTTGAACCGGAAATCGTCTCCCAATTTGACTAACGCCACGTTATGGCGAAAAAGCGATGCCGTTCTTCCATACTGCGACAGGAGTAATTCCGCTTTCTCTTCCACATTCTGATTGGTTATCGGCACCGATCGACTATCCGTATATTCTCCCGCGATTCTTCTAAAATCGAACTGAAGACACACTTCCGTATCCGGCCCGCAGGTGTATTTGATATTATAGAGATCGAAGGGGGCCATCTGACACAAGATTCTAGAGGAATTAATCCTGTCGAACGGCTGCATCCACCAGAAATTCAATTGCTGTTGTTCTGCTAGATATTGTTTCCAGGCGTAGTGAGTCCTTTGAATGAGCATATTGTGAATTCCTGAAGATTTTAGAATGTAAGCGAAAGTAGATGAATGTCCGAAAGGATCTACGGACCAAGCGTGGGTGGGTTCGATGTTCAGCGTAGTCTTCAACCAATTGTGTCCTTCTATTAATTGATCGATCATAGCGTAGTAACTGGAGGAAGCTTCGTCAGTCATTACCCATCCACCTGTCACCATCTCTAATTGTCCATTGGTGACAAGCTCTTTCACCGCATCTCTTAAATGGGGTCTATTCTTCAGGCTGAGAAAGAATAAAAATCGATTAGTATGTAGCTAATTGAACGCGAACTTATTAATTTATCACTATTACCTGGTCCACCATTTGGAGAAAAAAGATATTTCGGTCCAGACGAATCTTAGATCCGAATGTAAATTCAATTTTTCCACCATATTGTTCAATATTCGCGCCGTGTAGGTGTAAAAATAATCATCGAAGGTCAACAACCAACCTGGATCGTTGTGAGAATGAGGAACGACTATCACCTGAGGAAATAATTTATAAACAACATAAATAATAAGAGTGGGATAAGGACATAACAACTGAGGAGGAGGTTCTCACAGTTATTTTCGAATATCTAATATAAAATTAGAGCAATGCAGTAATAACTAACTAGTTTAAAAATAAAAACCGGAATAATATATTTAATTACTCATTATTTCCTGTTTAAGCATTTTATTTTTAAGTACTTTTATCGAATGCAGAATTTCCCACAAAAATAAATAAATTTGGCAAAAGTACAACTAAAATGGCTGCAAAAGTCGATGAAGTAAAAAGAAAAGATGTTGTATAAAATCTTTCATAAATGAATTCTTTTGTTGCGGCACTGATGCATATGCAACGACCCAGTATGACTTATCTTTTTTATTATTATTTATTGTTTATCTTGTCTTAGCTGGATCACGACTGGATTATTAGAAAATAATAATATCATAATCTACTTATAACAGTTAGAAAACTGTGTATTGTCCTTGTGACTTCTTTAATCTTAAGAGAAAATTACAGTTCAATATTTCTTTTCTTTACGAGGAAGAGAATGAGAGGTCAACTAACTGGACACAAATAATACGAATCTTTTGTTCTTTCTGAGATTCGGATGGGCAACCAAATAGAAAACAAAAACTGGCATCCGGGGACATTTTATTGGTAAATACCTCGCCTTCGACATGTTTTATCTGTACATGTGATATTTTAGTCGTTAAAAATAATGATTCTTACTGCGGGTATTATAAAATTCCTCAACTAAATATTCTGACGACGATAACAAATTAAATTTTTTGGATTCTTTTTTTTTCCAACGACGCTATTATGATTTAAAAAATATATATATATATTTAATGAGACATTTTGTTTTTAATTTATAAATTTTGCCATTTAACATATGCGAATTGCAATTTTACGGTTCGTTAAAATAATATACATTTATATAATAATCAATACCGTAAAAAAAATTTTATATTTAGTTTTAGGTTAAATTTTAAATTTTTATTGCGAAGAAACACTGTATATTTGTAATAGATTTATTACTACGATTAATTTGAAGAATTTTTCTTATCTAAATATGTTGCAATGTGATTTCTCAGAAAACAAAAGAATATAATTTCTGAAACATGATGCCGAATATTTTTAATATTTTAGCAACAACAAAAGCTGAGTAGCTTTTATCAGAAGCAGAATTTGATGCCAGTAAATAAGATCAATAGATTTTAAAACCGAAAAATTTGGGGAAAAAATTAAACGAATTAATTAAAGCTCTATAAATCCATAATCGTGTTAGGGGCGAGAATAAAAGAATTATATTAGAAATTTTAAAAATAACAAAGGAATCTTACCTTGAGTGGTATCTTGTTCCATTGATCTCTAGTTTTCAGATATCTTTTCTCAAATGTGTAATTCCAATAAGTTCTAGACCGAGGTTGGAAATTCAGTTTGGGATAGAGATCAGTAGTGGAAATGTCAACGTCAGACAATACACTCGGTGTGTGACAGTGTGCCGTTTTCGACAAGAAAATCTTCTCTTTTCTAGTCGTTCCATCTTCTAAATCGAATTTAACGATTTCGGTAGAGACGACATTGCCGATCGAAGTCCTCTTGGTCAGATTTATGGTCTGACTGCTGTAAAATAACAGAACGACTCCAAACAAGACTAGAGTGGATAAAATCAAATAACACAGCTTCGGTCGACGTACGAAATGCAACATAGCTAGGCCAACCTTACATTATTTATATAAAAACACTCTTTTTTCGAGGAATATCAATATAAAATGCTACTCTTACCACCGGAAAAGGCAGCAAGCATCGTATGCTCGACTCCTTCGACCATCTTGTCCAGGATGGAGGTCGCGCAAAAGAAGGGGCCACTACGCATGCTCGGTTTAATGCCTCCGGGTTGTCTTCAAGGTCGAGATGAAGTTTCGAAACTTCTGCAGTTTTAATAGAAAATTAAAATTTATTTATTTGCTTACCTAAAGTAAAATTCTATCTCCTAGTTCAATTTTTTTATACAAATATTTTCAATATTTTTTATATTTATAAATATTCTATATAAATTTCTATATAGAATATTTATATTTTTCTTTATATTTTTTTTATTTTTTAAATTGAATATTTATATTTTTCTTTATTCTATTAATTGAAATAACGCGTTATTATTATTTAAAAGACATAAAATTATGAATTATAATAATTATTCTTTATAAAATAAATTAAACTGACTTTTAAGTTATTTTGCTTGTAATCTGTATAATTTATTACAATAAAGTATTACGTCATGTGATTACGATAGCACGTCAATATAGAATGTGTATAGGTTTAACAATAATGATGACGTTTCCTTAATACGGTATTGTATTTTAAATAAATTAATTTTCCGAAATAAATACTTATGATTCACTATTTATCTTTATTAAATAACAATAATTAAAACGACAATTACATAAAATGTTTTTCGTTATTTAAATTTAATAGCTTAAATATCAAGATTTTGCTGAATCACGTGATACTGCTGCGTCACGTCACGGTTGTCAAAGCAACGACGGGACAAACGATATCGACGACAACGATGCATTTTTTAATTTAAAAATTTTCCGTAATTAGTAAAGGTTGTAGTTTGAGCATTAATCTGTTTTATTTATAAATCCGAATCAAGCGGAAATATTAATTTATATCGAAGGAATTATTATTCAGAAGTTTCGTTACCGATCGATACTGTTCAAAAGATAGAATGAGTCGATGGTTGAACAATATCGCCTTAACAATAGGATCAAGCAAATATTCTGTGTTGCATCTCTCTATTGTTCACATACAATAACCAGGAAAGTAATAACAGTAATAATAATAATCATTTGGCTTTACACTTCGCTTATTACATGAAAATGGATAATTAAGAGTTTTAGTTCTAAGCTAAAGCTCTTTTCCTTGCTACGTAAAAATGACGAACGTAATTAATTCTTTTTTTTAGTTTGTAAATGTTATGCATTTCAATAAAATATCCTTAACTGTTTAGAAATAAACATTATTTATATTTATGCGAAATTTAAATTTTTTTAAATTTTACAAAATACCTTTTTTTATTTTTTTATTATTCAACAAAGATTTTAAATTACGATAACAGATGGCGCATTTCGTATTTCTGGAAAGTCTACCATTTATGTTAACGTGCGTTCATAAATTTAATTAATGTTAAATGATCAAAATATATTTTTAAAATATATATTAAATTTATTGAATGCTTATTTTTAAAGAAATTTTATGAAACCTAAAAAGAAAACAAAGCAGGTAAAGAAATATATATTTTTGCTCTCCTTGAATTTATTGACGGAAACGTGTAAATTGATCCATTTCTAGACATTTATAGGAAAAAAAACTCGGTACAAAATAAAATAATAGAACCAGTTTGGGAATAGAAGCTTCACGGCTGTCAAGCTGTCTTTTATATATATAAATGGATAAATCTGTTTTGCAAGGATTTCGATCTGACTTGTAAAACGAATACATAATTAGACTTGTTAGGAATACGTCGGATTGAAACGTTTAAAAGAAATTTTATTTATATTCTAATTTACTATCTTTGCAAACTTGTTAATTATCATTTGTTAATCCTTAACAAAATTAAAGAAGGAAAAAAAACACTTTAATCTACAATTGCGTAAGAGTAGCAACGTATATAAAACAGCATTGGGTAAATTACAGCAGCATTTCTGTTATTATATAGATGAATTTTTATCGTTAAATTTTAATATAACTAGGGAATTGCATAACAAACAGTTAAACACGAAAATTCCAAATACAAATAACACGACATCAACAAATTACTATTTTCTTTCGTCTGCAATTTTCTAAATTTGGAACATTAATTTTCCCCCTTTTCCAATGCATATTTCATATTTAAATACAGAATTTCATCTTATGACAATCGATATATTTTAATGAAATTTATCTAATTTATAGTTCGTTCGTGTAATGTGATTTCCCTAGCGAAATGTTTCGGAATAGAATGAAATCCTTTAAGATTAATAGAACCACGACATGTACGTCTAATAACTTTTTTAAAACGATATAGCGTATATATATATGGAAGGCAACAAACAAGGTTTTACAAAATTAATAGAAAATCGAAGTTTATGTGCGCTTTCGGAAGAAAAATCCAATTTGAAAAGACAAAACTTCTGTATAAAAATCTTTTCGAGAAGCTTAAACGAATTTAAAGCATTTTTAAAATATGCTTTGAATTCGGTCGAAATAAATATAGAAAGGAATTAAAATGTTTCGCTAAATCCGAAAACTTTGCCGTATTCCAGTACACATTTCTGCAGTTGGTTAATGAATAAAAATTATAAATTAACGCTTCGACGCGATTAATAAATTTCATTTTAAATTAATTAATTTGTGTGCGTTTTTTTTTTTTAATAAATTCAGCAAAACATTTTCTTCGGGAAATTAATTCCTTAATTAGTTTTCTAATTAAAATGAAATATTTATCAAATTATATTTTAAGTTTCTTTATATTCATTTAAATTCCGATATTATGTATCTAATATTTAACAAAAACGATATAAGAAAATCTGATTGATTCAAAGTTCAAAAATGCCTATTATGTGGTATTAATTATGATTGTGACTGCATTGCATTTTTATTTTTTGTTACAGATGATATTTCTAGTAGAAAACTAACCGATAGCCAAATATTCGCTCCACTAACTGCCATGTAAACTCTAATTTAATTTAAACTATAAGAAGCAAGAAAACGAATAAATGATAAAAATAAAAAGGAAACTTGGCAGCATTTTATAGAAAGTGAATAATTATTAAGAATTTTTTTGTATTTCTGGTATAAAAGTTTTCAGTTCCTTTTTTTATGCTCGATTTCACATCGGAAGAGAGGGGAAAAAAGAAAATGAAAAATATTCCAAAGATGTATTGGAATAGTACACGCAAGCGTATTGTTCTCTTCAGTTGTCCTCCGAGAAAATAAAAATTGAAAAAAAGAGAAATTTTTCGCTTGTATAATATTATTAAGTATTCTTCGCGTCACGTTTAAGAAAATTTATATCTTCTATGCATAAAATTATTCCGTATCGGTTTAACCGTTCGAAAGTCAAATGAAGAGAAGGACAATAAAATTTTATAACTTAACTACGAGGCATGTTAAACTGTCACGTGGTGTAAACTTAGATTTCGGCAGTTATGGCTAATCATGCTTTTTCTTGGAGAAAATGGAAGCACGAGTCTGTCGAAGTAGGCCAAATGATAACGACCAATGTGTTTACTCACCATACTCTGCCATATTGATCCAACAGAATCGAAAAGACGAATGTCCTGCGCTATACGTTTACCTTCATGTAAAACGACTCTTTTCAAAAATCTTTTAACAGAATTCGTCCATTGAATAAAGTGTTCATTTAAATTTCACTTGAGTTTTTAGATACTTTTCTCCGAAACCTTGATGATTTTAGGTGTTTTAATGTTTCTTTTATGAGTTTAACTCTTAGAAAAGAACACACAACACAACGCATTACTTTTATACCCATCTGAGCTTGACTTTGATAAAAGAAAACGGTAAGAGGATGTTCTTATTTTTATTGATATAGTAAAAATGTATGAGGTTAGAAAAACAACAATGTTTTCTCGAATAGGTGGTGCAAAGTACGATATATAGTATATATATATGTGTATATATATATATGAGAGGGGCTAAAATAAACACCAGCCACTTGATTTTGTATTCTAACTAAAAGGCAAAACTTTCTTCTCTAAAACGTTTGTTTATTATGATTCTGCTAGTGAATAATCGAGACAATATTAATATTGCATAATGCATTCGAATAAATGTAATTGGTAACTAAATCAATTCGGATTGTATGATAATTAATGGGATGGATGCAGGTGTGAACTAAGATAACTTACGAATTTCTGGATTATATGCGGATATACAGTTATATCCATTTGAACTGAATAGATGGAGATAGGTCTGTTCACCTGTACCGTATTAACTATCATAAATATTAAACGTACAGCACATATTTACAGATCTAAACCCCAGCAGATCACAAAATAACAGCAATAACTTCCTGTAATTGAATTTATAAAATAAACATGCAGTGTACTAGTACTGTACTTTTGATCCAATCACCTGAATCAATCTCAAGCTCAATTGATAAAAAACACTTGTGCTTAATTTACTGGCAGGATTAACTATGCTTCCTCAATATAAATTTTTTATTTCAATTAGAATCGTAAAATAAAATAAAAATTTGATTCTTGTTTCAGACTTTATTGTTCACCGAAAAAAATCGACAATATATATTCATTTTTAGAAAATTATATGTGCATATAATTTTCTAAAAATCCATTCTGGAATTGAAAAATTCTCTGTAAAGTCGGAATTCGGCCATATAAATTTTTCTTTTCCCGCTGTTGATAAAAAGTAGTTCTATTTTAAGCGATTTTTCGTGCGCGTTACATTCTTTTATAAGTTTGGTTAAAGTAGGATATGCTCGAGTTGTTATACATTTATGAAGCAGAAGAATTTTGCTGAAATATGAGTTTCTACCACAAATTATAATTTAGAAGTGACAAAAATCGGATATGTGAGAAAGCGAGTAGCCTCAAGAACAAAAGAATGCCGAGATAAAGAAGAATATCTTGATTGAATGATAATGGAGACAGATAAGAATCATGTCAATGCAGACATGATAAATGCCAGGAAAATTCATACAGTACATATAAAAATTTCTAAATATTTGATGGTTTATTACAGTAGGAAGTAATGCAAAAAGTAATTTTAAAAATACAGCAATACCTCTTTCGATGATGATAACGTCAACGTTTTTATGTGCCGAATTATACAGAATATATATCTAAAAAAAGTAGATATAGTTATAAATTATGTAATCGATAATTTTCTATGAGTTTATATTTTCATAACAACATGAGTTATTTTTACGATATTTAAAACCGTATAAATAATTTAGTATTACTTGGCAACCTCACGCTATCAATCTTCGACTCACCTGGTGGCGTTTATGCAAAATAAATTAAAATGATTTATAAAAATAAATTGAATATAGGTTTGAACACCCTCCCAAGTTAAATTTAAGGTCTTCTCTAAAGAAAGCCCAATTACTCCTCCGAGGGTTTCGTAAATTAAAGCATACCTCGTAAATTAAAGAAAATATATCTGTGATCCGAAGAAGAAGGCTCACCAGATATATGCTAATTCTCAATTAGATCAGAAATACACTGAGTCCCTAACGTTAAGTCAATAACCTCCCTCCTGTTAACAACAGCAAAGGTAGGCCCATTACTCCTATTCAAAATAAACAGGTTAGTACCCATCAGAAACTCCAATAGGTGCTACCCCCTTCAGTTGGTGTCTTTGCTACCCCAAACCACATGATGAGAGTTAGCATTGACACCAACCAATAAATCAAAATGATTCTTTTGACAAAATTTTACCAAAGACCCAAATTTAGGCATTGGTGGAAGTTCGTCTTTATCGTAAGGGAAATAAGCAGAGGAAACAATAAATTTGGTGGAAGTTCGTCTTTATCGTAAGGGAAATAAGCAGTGGAAACAATAAACAAACCAGTATCCCCTTCATAAAGCTTCACCCGAACAGTTGTAAGGTCTCTAGAACAATAGTCCCAAACAGGTGAAACATGTATGTTATTCCTAATGAATACACGGGTCTGGGGACCACTATCAGAAGTACAAGAAGTAAAAGAAGGTTCGGGGACCACTATCAGAAGTACAAGAAGTAAAAGAAAACAACTTACCTGGAAGTACAAGAAGTAAAAGAAAACAACTCACCTTCTTTACAGTGAAGCTGTATTCGGCCCTTATAGTGCCATGACTCTAGAATAAGAGCAAGGTCATAGCAGCCCCCCCACAAGCAGCCGACCCAAAAGGGCGGAAGCGGCTCGGGAGTGCTGGAGGTTGATCTGAATCAACCTCCAGCACTCCCGACATTACAGATGCCTAAGGTGGGCAAAGTTCCATGCCTTCCTCCGTTGACTGGGCATCGGAAGGACCAGTGGTACCTCCGGAAGCACGATCCTTATCAGCGAGCCCGACCAGTTCATGCCCCTTTTCAGGAGCAATTACCGAAGCTATCGGTCTCCCAGACTTGGAGTTAGGATCTGAAAGTACTTTAAAGGTACCTTGATTGAGCCCCGAAAAAGCCTTATAGTTGGCCGCTTTGATGGCGTTTGCCGAAGCAAGATCGACCATCAGGATAAAACGCTGTCCCTTAGCGTACTACGACCCAAGACCCTCCAGTGCTCAGTCTTGAACCCCGGGTTGAATACTTGAAGTCGAGCAAAAAGTTGGCGCACGTCCTGCGTACGTGTGTCAGCAGTGCGGTAGGCCATCTTCACAGGCTTTGGCAGGTTCATCGCAGGAATGACCCTTAAACGAATCCCCTGTCCAACAGTACACCCATTGAAGAGCCAAGTAAGCTACTGACAGGTGAACTCATTTATACAAGTATAAATGAGTGCACCATTGTCCAAGGTATACCTCTTAAGTAGTGGCAACTTCTTCCCAGAAGGGATTCCATCCACGCCATGCAGGATTTTATCCAAAATAAGATCTACCTCAGCAGCCACCATCTTGGAGTCCAGAAAACCCTCCTTGATGATGGCTAACCGAAAAGAAGCCACAGCTTCCGTATAAGATCCAGGTTGAAATCCCTGGGACAGGTTAGTAGGCCTCGCCTCCTCAAAAGAGGGGTGGACAGTTGAGATCTGGTTCTCTTGCCAGCACCAGGGGTGCCAGCAAGAGAGTCAGACAGAGAAGCTATTTGGGAAGTACTTTGCTGTAGCTGAGAGCCACCCACACCAGCAGCTTCCTTCCTAGCCGTCCTCTGCTTTCGCCTAGCCGTTCCAGACAAACGCATCTTTTGTGGACTAGGTTTACTCCCGGAGGCAGAAATATCACCAGGAGACTGCTCCACCGTCCCACTGACCGGAGGCACATCAGTGACCCCGGCACTCTCAGATGAGGTACCAGTATCACCACTCCCGCAATGAGGGAGAGAAGCAGCTCCTCAGAAGATTTTAATTTGGAATTAAATTTTGACACCATCCCAAAACAGTTTCCAGGGATCATAAGACCAGCTAGGGATAATTACAAGGGTAGCAGTGGGCTTGATATATACAGCAGTGTGAAATGCCTCTTCCACATTTATGATTTTGATATCTAAGAAGTTAAGTTCAGTTTGGCTGACCTGCGCTAGTTTAAGGGAGAGCCCGTACTGTTCCTTACAAAAGTGTTCAATCAGATAGTACACTTTTGAGTTCGCCCTATATGCAAGGTATATGGATGATGTGTACTAGCTACAAGGCGTATTGTGTGGTCCGGAAACTGCCCGGTTATCCTCCAATACGGGCGTAAGGCTAACTACGACAGGGTTTTGCCTGGTACCCTGAAGGGGTCGTTAACGAACACTACATCTTTTACTATCCTAGTGCCACTCAACTCTCGGCACAATACCTTACACCTTAGTTTGGGTAGGGTGCTCTCTTAGTCTGGCCCCTCACCTTCGACCTGTCCGACATGGGAGACCCTACCAGTAGCAAAGCTACCGCCGGCATAGCTCTCAGGATTCTTGAAACACGCAAGCTCCCTCACCACGACAAGGTGGAGATGCCATCAAGGGAGCCCGTACTATTCCTTACAAAAGTGTTCAACCACACAATGAGCTTTGTAGCTAGTACACATCATCCATATACACATCATCCATATACCTTGCATATAGGGCGAACTCAAAAGTGTACTATCTGATTGAACACTTTTGTAAGGAACAGTACGGGCTCTCCCTTAAACTAGCGCAGGTCAGCCAAACTGAACTTAACTTCTTAGATATCAAAATCATAAATGTGGAAGAGGCATTTCACACTGCTGTATATATCAAGCCCACTGCTACCCTTGTAATTATCCCTAGCTGGTCTTATGATCCCTGGACATACAAAACGGCTGCCTTCACATCCTATTTAAAAGAAGCCTAATCCATTGTAGTAATGCGGTACTGCACAATGCAGAAGTAGAACGTATTTATGTGTGTGGCTTAAGGCATGGGTATAGCAAGAAGTTTATGCAAAACATCTACTTGAAAGAAAAAGTCAGGTTTGAAACCAATGCCTCCCTTACAGACCATCAGAAGCCTCCTGCATCGATCGAGATTTCCCAAGAGAACTCTGTTAAGTTCCCCATACCATATAGACTGCATAACTGTCATACTATTAAACAAACTCTTAAATCTAATAGTATGTCCCATACCTTCAAAAGGGCACCCACGATCTTTAGTGTACTACACAATGATAAAGATAAAAGAACAGAGGGCTTTAAATCAGCATTTATAAAATACCATTGCACAATGTGGGAGATAACCAATCTGAAATATACGTGGGGGCTACTGCCAGAAATTTCAAAGATAGGCTGAATGAACATAGAGATAATATTGCTAAGGGTAATCTGGTGACTATGCTAGCCCAAACGGCATTTGAAAAAGACGTAAACATCAATTGGCAGGCTGCCAAAATTGTTAAAAATATAGATAATCGTAAAGATCTACCCCTTAGGGAAAAACTAGAGATTATAAGATCTAATAGTTCTGGTAATGTAATTAATATTAGGCAAGCTGACGAATTAAGCTTGGTGTAAAAATGCATGGTCAAGGAGAACTGTTAACTTTTAAGGTCTGTTTATACCAAGGTGTTTTTATTATCCCCCTCCCATCGGAATAAGTAATATAATATAAAAGGATGTTCTTCTTAAGTTTTATGTTTATTTAGTTAATTTTATATTTATAAATTAATTTTTTAAATGTATTCTGTTCTATTTTACTGCATTCGTTTGTAGTTCTTATTTAGAATGCATTACTCAACTGATGATAGTATTGTTGTATACTGAAAACGTTATTGGAAATTAAAATGTTTAATGTTGTAATCCTACTGCAGAATGTGCTGGGTTGATTTTTATAAGTTGTCACTTGGAAATTAAGCAGTTTGTTAGAATTCTAGAACTATAGTCTATCCGTTTATTTACTAAATGAGTCCTGTGTTTGAATACAGAAATTCCAGAAATGAAATTTTTGTGCCTAATCTTGTATAGACATATATGAGCTCTTTAGCCTATACAATTGCTTATTTTTTACACTTCTCTATATATTTGAATGTCTAGACCAAAAGATACTCATCTTAGAAAAAGTTTAGGACCCTCGTATTTTAGCTATTTAATTTTCTAAGAGAGCTCTACAGTCACTGACCATTGGTTGAGGTTGAGAGTTTTGAGGAATGATTGAGAGCTAGCTATTCACTCGTATCCTCTGATATAGTATATCAGATCACACTATCCCCTATTTACCATATACATCATTAGACATCACTGTTACTCTGGCAAAATGCTGAATGGGGATAAAAACCAAATATTTGTTTTGCTTTGCTATATGAACATCATCACAAATCTGCCTACAGCATAACTTGGCAAGTCTACAATAATAGAAATCTTTAAAATTGCAATAAAATGAATGATTTTTGTTTAATTTATTGATCTATGCATTATTTTAGGTTTATATGCTTGCTTTAAGTATTATTTTGTAATTAGTTTCAGATAATTTTTTTTTTGAAATATAAAGTTAGTAGAAGTGATGTGGATAAACCATATGACTTATTCGCTTAGTTTATTGACTTGAAGACATTGCATAGCCAAAAGAGTGCTAAAATAATTAATTTATTACTATGAAATTTTTAGGATACAAATTCACAGAATTTTTTTAATTCTTAAGATTTATAAGAATTTTTCTCGAGAATCGGGAAGTCTGAAATAATAATAATAAAAATTTCTCAAGAATCAGGAATTAAATTTTCTTGTATTTAAAATCTAAAGATTTCTCAAGATGGGAATCTCAAGCACAATCACTAGTTTTACCATTCAAGATAACTTTGAAGCCATATCAATTAATCTTTTATTATCTTCATTGTTTCAAAATGGCAAATGTTCAAAGTTTTGAGATTTAAAACGAAAAACAAGCACTAAGCAAAAATAAACCTTTGTTTCATAAAGGAACGCTAATGTCAACCCCTATATAGGAGTTGACATTAGGTGACGAAGACCAATGGAGAATGGTCAAAAATGTTCCTTTATGAAATCAAGATTTATTTCTGCTTAGTGCTTGGTTTTTCTCTTTACTCTTATTAGTTGCAGAATGTCTACGGCTTTAGCTTTGAGATTTGTTTGCATTATGGAACCACATACAAAATTTGATAGATAAATAATTGAAACCAACAGCATTTAAGTAGGAAAATTTTATTTTTTGAAA
Organism: Olivierus martensii; assembly: GCA_000484575.1. Classification (NCBI taxonomy): domain Eukaryota; kingdom Metazoa; phylum Arthropoda; class Arachnida; order Scorpiones; family Buthidae; genus Olivierus; species Olivierus martensii. Next base: position 22,775 of record AYEL01090543.1, read on the forward strand.
ATTTTCCTGCTTAAAAGCTGTTGGTTTGAGTAATTGATCTGAAGAAAAAGAAGAGAATTAGATACAGTTCATTTCATAGATTTTTATGACATTCAATATATAGATTATGCTATTCAAAATGATTTTAAATATATATTTTAATACCTTATCTTTAATTATTGCAAACTAATGACACTTTCAGAATTAGCTGATTATTATTGTATTGCCCTCAAAGTTTCTAATAATCCCTTTGTATTTTCAAGATGCTACTATTACACAATAAATAAATAAATAGGTGCAAACCTTAACAGAAATATTTTAAAACAAATTTATCTTTATAGATAAATATAGTCTTTCCTAGTTAAAAAAATTACTTTTTTTTTTTAGTAACTAATAATTAAATTTTTAATAATCTGAAAATACTTAAATTAATTTTAACTAATAATTTATAAACAACTGCTTAAATCTAAATGAAAGTTTTTCTGTTGCTCTAGAATTTATTTCAATAAAATATAATCATTACCAATAATGCAATTTTTCCTAGTTGAAATATCTGATCTTCATTTAAACATAATTTATTTATTTCAACATTATTGATTTCATGTACTCCTCCTGATTCTATTATATAAAAGTAAATTATAAATGAAAATATTTTAATTATAAATGGAATATGTATGATGAAAACAATTACAATAATTTCAAATAAAAAAAAATTTCAATTTAATATTACCTTTGGAAACTATTTTAGTTTTTTTCAATCCAATTTCAGAAGAAAAAATACTTAACTGATTATCATAATTTCGTTTCAGGGATATAGTATCAGCTTCTGATGAGCCTGATACCACTGACTATATAATAAAATCAAATAAACCAAATTTTATTTTGATTATCATTTATCTAATAAAATTATTATTTAATACAGTCAGATCTCATTATAGGGTCACTTCTGCAGATTTAAGAAAACTGACCTTATAAGTGAGGTGTCCATATATATAATGGAGATGAATGCTTGTAATGTTTTTTTTCAGATTGAAAAAAGTTTTGAAATTAATTGAAAAAATGGCTGTCGAAATTCCTTTGCCATGAATTCAAAGTGACCATATAATCAATTATATTTAACATGTGACTATATAAATAGTAACGAAATGTACAGAATTAAGTTATTAGGTTATTAGCAGGGACTTTTCAAAAGTGACCATATAGGCAGGGTCACCTTATAACAGTGGTTCTCAACCTTTTTTCTGTTGAGGAACACTTTTTAATATTTTAAAATCTGGCGGCACACCTAAATTTAAATTATTATTTAAAATATTTAACAATGAATTTTTATTAACAGATTATTATATTTATTCTTATTTATTAAATTCAGATTACTGATATACTCGTACATCTGATCATTAAATGGCAGTCCTTAAGTTATAGTGCCACCTGCAGATTTTATCTTTTTAGAGAAACTATAATTTTAATTTAATTTTTATTCCTTAATTTTTAAATTATGAATAACAAGAAAGTTTTTTCTCGTTAGATTTTTCTAACGATGACTTAGGAATCAGTACAGTGGTTCGACTGCAAAAGGGATATCCAGGAAACCACGTTTCACTATTAATATATATGATTTATGCAATTACATACAATTCATTCTTTATTTTTCG